>ML826280.1:166262-195864 GCA_009831015.1 Picea engelmannii
CCCCCCCCCCCCCCTTGTTAAAGCTCGAAAAGCACGGGGGGGGGTCCGACTAAATTTATGAGCGTTGATTTATTTTTGGGGATGTGTGAAGGTGAAGTTGCAGGAGGGGAGAATGATTTGACATTTTAACATTTATTTTATTGTTTTTGTTTTTTTATTATTTGTTTCTTTTTACGTGTTTTCCTTTTCATTTTTTATTTTTATTTTTATTTTGTTTTAATGTTTTATTACGTGTTTTAGTTTTGTTTTATTTTTAATTGGTTATTTGTTTTATTAATGTTTTAATCTTTTGTTTATCCTAAGTTTGGTTTATGCAGGGATGAGTGGCGAACGAGACGTACTCAATGGGTCAAAAGGACAAGGGAGCGAGGGCGCAGCAGTGGATGAAGGATGCAGCAGGGTGATGGAGGATCGGGAAAAATGGAAACAACCGAGAGATCAACAAGCCAAGAACTTCATCATGAGACCCACAAATGATATTTGAATCATCAGATCTCCTATAATTATAGGAACCTAACATAGGCTCCACCTAGGGATGGCAGCTCTTTCAGGAGGTGTCAAGAACCACTGAACTCTGAACATGCAAATTGGTGCTTTATTCATTGGGCTAATCCCAAAATCTTATTCTGCAAACTGTACCTATTTTGATCTTTCAACTAAAACCAAATCAAAATAAACACTGCTAAAAAAGAAATGCTCGGAATGCTGAACTTATTCACATCCTCCTACCTACCCTATATTGTTGAAAATCATGCTAAATCAAATAATACAAAAATGCCAATGAAGCCAATCAAGTAGTTGTTGAGACCATTGGACTGCTTGACTTCTTGTTAGCACAGTCAAAAAGGCAACTTGACCTTTTGTCCATAGATTCAAAACTGCAAAGTGCAATGGCCATTGTTGAAAACATGATTGATCTTTACAATAGAGACCTCGACAATCCTGAAGAACGAAAGTAATGCCAGAGATAGATTGGGGCTCTGTAGTGAAAAATTTCTCCATATAGGTGACTATAGGATCAAGGTAGAATTGACCTGTTCCTTGATTTTTAAATTTAGCCAAGTCAGCAACATGATTTGGCCTTGTATCTACGCTATTTGCATCCTCGTGCAATGGTTGATATGGCTGCAAATTTTATGATAGTTTCAGCGGTAAGACTGTTGTTGAACTAGGTTGTGACGTTGATTGCCTGACCATGTCAATATCATAACAGCTTTTCAGCCCATAGTTGGATGATGGTAAATGACTTTGACAACACAATTCATCCAACACATCAGATATTGGATCCTGTAGAAATTGAAATGACTGTTGCATTGGTTCCACTGAAACTTCTTGATTTTTTGTGTGTTTATCCTTTAGCATATACTCAAGATTCTTTTTCAAAAACTGAAATGAATTAAAGCATAATGGTACAGAGTTATTTTGGATTAACTCATAATTTATCTCAGGCTTTAAGCTTTCATCTGGAATTTGAAAATCAATGTAGGTCAAGGGCTGCAATTTTGGGTTTAGAACAACCTCCATATCATCAATGGCGTCTTCAACTGATTGATCAGAAAATTTTATGTCTTCACTATTTACAGCTTGCCTATAGTTTATTTTCAGAAATTGAAAAGATGAGAAACATAAGGGTAGAGTGTTTCCACTTACTTTGAGATTTTTTGTACTTTGACCATTGATATCATAATTACTATGCACAGATAGACTGTCTTGCTCAGATTGCAAATGATCTTCTTCCTCCCAACAATATGTTGTTGATTTCTCTAGAAGATCCATCTTGATATCATCCTCATCATATTGATTGTGCTTCGGTAAATCTTCCATGAATGAAATGTCATCAAACATGCACATCATATCAGCTAGTTGTTCCTCTACAAATTGAGATGGAGCTTCATCCTTGACTACGTCGTGAATTGAATACATGAAAGAATCATTATCCAAACCATGGTACCAAGGGTGAGCTGCAAATGTTTGGGAACAATGACCTTTTCTTTCTCTGAAATCAATGGAACGTGATGTCTTTGAACATCAAGTTTTTCCCTTATGCTAATCTTCTACATCATCTTATTGATAGGGTTTGCCAAGACATCTAGTTTAACTTCTGAAGATGTTATCCGTTCATTTTATGTTCTATCTTTCTCTTCTGCCTTTAACTTTGCTTTTCTGTTCAGCAAGTTAGCTTCCACATCAACTGCAATATTTTTCATTTCTTCAAGTGTTGCATTGTTCCTTTCTCTTAATTGGGATGCCATCTCAAGATCGAAGGCATCTGGGTAATGCAAGTGACTTGATCCTGGGTATGGCCTTATATCAGCAGGCATTGCATGATATTCCTTATTGAATCTTGTTGAAAACTAAGGTACTGTCTCCCCTGGCTGCCTTTTCAAATGGTCATATTCTTCTAGGATGAGAAAAACATTTCTCATGATCACCCATCGATCTAGGAAAATTTTTACAAACTGATGGAAAATGCTAATGCTTGCAGTTGGGAAATCCTTAAACCAATTTTTGACTTTACCTTGCAATGATAGGGAAAAATTCTGATGCAGACATTATCATCTTCTACCTCAAACAGATCAAGAAAATCCTCAAGATTTTGAATGTGCTTTTCAGCAGTGATCTTCACATTTTCTCTATTAAACCTGGGTAGATTATTGATGTAATTGACAGGGAGGTCATGGATATTACGAGGCAAATCTATAGGCTTGTATCGGTCTGGGATTTTCATAGGTATAGGAGGTAAAGCAAGGGGCTTGTAGCTAACTGGAATTTCAACAATGGCAAGAGATAAACCACGAGGCTCATGTCTCGTTGGGCTTTTTGCAAGTGTATGAGTATATACATGATCTACAATTTGGGGCTTAGTCTCTTGAGGCTCATCAATTAGCGGGTGGTCAATGCAATCTTCAGAAATGTACTTTTGATCAGGATTAGAATAAGATAGAACATAATTACATATAAAACCAAAGATGTCTTGAATGCAATTTGGGCTTGAGTACCTGATCTTTCTAGGTTTCTTGGTCATGCTTCAGGTTCTTCCTCCAGTGGAGTCTTTGAGTTGGCACTGTCTAGAGATGATTATAGTCACCAGGTGAAAGATTTCAGCCTTCTTGTGTCTGTTCACTATCCACCATCAATGATCAGATCTGGAACTTGAAGTGCACTACTGGAGAAAGTCCCCAGTATGATCGCCATTCTGTTAGCGCTCTGTAAATTGCCCAAGGCTGTGGAGGTAGTCACAGAGGCAATATCAGAACCACTTTGATTCAAGGATCTAGCCCTCGATGACTCAGAGAGGGATCTCTTTGCTTGATATAGATTTGTTTGAATAGATATTAGGCTAGCTAATGGGTTCAGAGTTTGGATGTTTTTAATGATTGGCTGGAACAGGATAAAAGAGGTCCATTGGGTAATGGAGTCACAACTAGCATCAAATAAGACACATTTGACAGGTCGTTAATGCAGGGAAAGTTAGGAAAATCACTATATTTTCATAGGCTTGATGTATGGTGGAGAGGAAGAGATCGAGAAGTCAAATTAAATATAGAGCAATGAAGAATTTTGAATTCAAATTTCAGTGAAAAACATAGAAAATATCCCAAGCCAAGTGACAAAGTGTATTTCTCAACAAGTTCTACCCTATTAATTCTTAGAATATTTAAGATTGCATCATACAAAATGGAGTTACAGAGGGAGACAAAATTACTGAGGAAAACTTCACTAGTGGATTTGACACAAGAATCCTGTCATGTGGCACTGTGTTGTTGTAATTTATTCAATAGCGTCCTTGTGTAGGATTTACATCCAAAGGTACAGTCACATCCAGGAGGACCTAACAGGATTTTACATCCATCGGGGTCCAACCCTTTCTCTATTAAAAACATGGATATAAATAAAATACAATCCTTAGGCTCAGGAGATCGAATTCAATCCTCCTGGCCGAAAATAGCAAGTAAATCCCAAAAATATCTGAACTGAGAATTTGATTGAATCTACTGAAAATAAGGGTACGATTAGACATTTGTTTCTCCTCAGTAGTGAAAATTGTGCATAATGTGGAGGATATTATTGTATATGAACATGTGTTGGACAAAAACCTACTTTGTTTTCTCCAAATTCATCTTCAGCTTGCCGAAACAACTCCCGCAAAATTAGGACTGAAACAGAAAAATCCGAAAACTTGAAAAAAGGGGCTGAAAGATGGCCTCAATTCTCCCTGCTCATGGCACCTGTGCAAAATCTGGAAGATTTTTTTGTTCTTCAACCCGTTCTGAACAAAAAACTCTCGTTTTTTTTAAATTCGTCTGCATTTGCCCGAAATCCGCTTTGGAAGTCGACGTGTTGAACACGCAAAAATGGGCGGTTTTGAGTTTTTGGGGAGGGCAGTTTTGTAGTGGGGAAGGCTTCTTCCAGACCCCCCCTGAGGTGGTAAGTGGTATTGGGAGGGGGGGGTATCCGATTTCACCTAGAGGTGGCAAGTGTCCCTCCCAATACCACTTATCAGACCCCCCCCCCCACCCTCGTTAAACCTCGAAAAGCACGAGTGGGTCCAACTAAATTTATGAGCGTTGATTCATTTTTGGGGATGTGTGAATGTGAAGTTGCAGGAGGGGGGAATGATTTGACATTTTAACATTTATTTTACTGTTTTTTGTTTTTTTTTTTTTTTTTTAATTATTTGTTTCTTTTTATGTGTTTTCCTTTTTGTTTTTGTTTTTTATTTTTATTTTGTTTTAATGTTTTATTATGTGTTTTAATTTTGTTTCATTTTTAATTTGTTATTTGTTTTATTAATGTTTTAAGCTTTTGTTTATCCTAAATTTGGTTTATGCAGGGATGAGTGGCAGGCGAGACGTACTCAATGGGTCAAAAGGACAAGGGAGTGAGGGCGCAGCGGTGGATGAAGGATGCAGCAGGGTGATGGAGGATCGGGCGAAATGGAAACAACCGAGAGATCAGCAAGCCAGGAACTTCATCATGAGACCCACAAATGATATCTGAATCATCAGATCTCCTATAATTATAGGACCCTAACAAGGTGGATAAGGACTTCCATCTAAAGGTCATACACGTCAGGAGAAGAGAGAGCAGAGGCAGCCGCGAGTGGGTTTTAGAGGATAGAAGCCAGAGGAAAGAGTAGCGTCGTATAAAAGTTTCTGCATGGTTTTTTTGTACATGTATGCAATTCACAGTGGATATAATCATGTATGTACACAAGTCAACTGAAGGTGAATCACGTATACCTCGAAAATCATGTTGTTCAAGGGTTATACGATAGAGTAGACATTGCTAGTTTTGTCTGTAGTTGTATTTCTCTTAGTGGGCCATTTCCCCTGTTACGGGAGCCCTGATTTGACATTAATAAAATCATCTTGGAAATGATTTTCCCTATGGGGTTTTTCCAAGGGTAGTTTACCTGAAAATATTGGTGTTTTGTGTGTGAGATTTTGGTTTCCTAGTTTATGCTTCCACTGCATGTTCAGTTGATTACTCAGCTATGCTTTTAGTAGATAAAGTGATTTTATTTTGAGCTAACTCTTGGGTGTTGGGTGGTGGTGAAATATCAACATTGTATTTGAGTACACCAAAGGTTGAATCCATAGGAAAAATCAACATTCATGAAGTCCCAACAAAGAGATTTTATGTCCAACCCGTGTTGGAAGCCTTGTAGGGGAGTGGAAAGGCCCGAGGGATTGTGAGCAATGAAGGAGGATTCCATCCCTTGGGTTGTGCAAGTTGTGGGGAAGAGAGTTGGTGGATTGTAATTAGCTGTGAGAATTGACTATTGAGAGGGGGACATTACCCAACCTTGGGGACCACCGTCTCTTGTGGATTCATAGCCCCAACTCAGGGGTGACTTGTTTTTGAGAACTGGAACAACAATTTTACAGTTGGGGGGAACGTCCATCCTCGGTAGCGGGTTGCATATTTTCTTAAGATAAATGTTCTTATTTGTTGTGTTTATTCATGTTACATGTTGATATACTTGTTGTGCATTTTACTCTGAGTTATCTCAATTATTGTTTCTTGTTGTGAGCAGACTGGTGCATTCAAATATATGCTTATGTGGTTGAATGTTGTTGTGTGTTATTTAGTTGTTACTATGCTCAGTTAAGCAATTTCATTTACGTTTTTAAGTAGGATAGACAGTTGCATGAGTTTGGATGTCATGTTGTATGTTTTTTCCTCATTTATGATTGGTATCGTAAATTTTTATTGGGTCATTTTAGCAGTACCATGACCCACCTTGGGGCTGAGTACGTTACAAATTGCAATCATATTCATAGCATTTTCAACCAAGAAATCAAATAGGGTTTCGCTAAACCTCGGATTGAAAGTATAATTGTTCCTCTTTTTAAAAGTGGCGAAAAAAATAACCCCTCAAATTATAGGACCATTATGATTATATTGACCCTCTTTTGCCAAGGTTGTATGGAATTTATTCAGAGAATAATAATAGTTTTTATTATAAATTCATTGAAAGGGGGATAAAGGCCAAGCTAGATTTTGAAGTTATCACTCAACCTTTGACCACCTTATTACTCTCGTGATTATTATAGAGGAGTGTTGAGATAATAAATCAATCTCCTTTGTTGTTTCATTGACTTTAGGGAAGCTTTTGACACAATGTTTAGAAATAACCTACGAAAGAGATTATAAGATCTAAATGTTCCTGTTGGATGCAGGTCGAATTAGAAAGAAAGGATATTTTTGGAGGAGAAGTATGCAAGAGGAAAAAGACAACTGGAAGGAAAAGCAGTACGTGCAAGAGAGGCAAGCGAAGCACACATGCATGGAAGACCTAACGAGATAGGCTTAGGGTTTTTGTAATGAATTGTAATGGTTGGTGAGCC
This sequence comes from Picea engelmannii, assembly GCA_009831015.1. Classification (NCBI taxonomy): domain Eukaryota; kingdom Viridiplantae; phylum Streptophyta; class Pinopsida; order Pinales; family Pinaceae; genus Picea; species Picea engelmannii. The sequence continues at coordinate 173,117 of ML826280.1, forward strand.
GAGGATATAAATAAGTAGTACTTAGGCAATGTAAGAGAGGACAGAGAGGACATAAAGAAAATACAAAGACACATAGAAGGACAAAAAGAGAGAGAGATGTAAGAACTATTTGACTCATTAAGCTGGTGAGATAAGGAAGGGGTGAGCAAATCGATCCCGAGGGTTAGATCACAGGCTGAGGAGTTTGGTGTGATCTAGTCAGCCTCACAGGGATCTAGGAGCCTGTGGGAAAGAGGGAGAACTAAGATTGTAACCACACGTGACGTGGGATATTTCCAAACTATAATAGAAGCTTGAGAGCCATATCCTTGTGGACGTAGCCCAGGAGGGGGTGAACCATGGTAATATTGTGTTATGTAAATGAATGAATGCATCTTTGTGTCTGATTAGTTGATGAATGTTAGATGAATGTTAGATGATTACTTGATGAATGTTAGATTCCACATGCATGCATAGAATGACTGTTATAACTAGATGCTAGATGGATTGAATAAATTTCACGGTGCACAAACACAGATCTCGCTCAGTCTCAGGTTGCAAACACGTGAGTATTGCAGCCACGCATAGAGCTATCTCGAGTGAGATTATGCAATACCCTCTGTGTATTGCATTTCCTTTTGGTTTACCAGAGGGGTCGGTAGTATTTAAGGCCTTTTGTTGGGAAGCTTCTTAGTTATGAACCAGGGTCAATCTCTGATGGTCAATGAGAACCAAAATACCCATAAGGAATCCACAAGACCAATAGAAGAAGAGTAGATAAAGGACAAATCCAACAAATGGTTCTGTTGTCGGTTGCTCGGAAGAGAATGGGATTGAGCGTATGAGATCTATTGAAGAAGCATCGAAAGAATGTGGGATCGGACGATAAAAAGGTGAAAGAATGAGAATCTAAAAAGGAATGTTGAGACCGTGGAATCCCACGAAGACATAGATAGATATTTGGTTGAAGACAAAGGATTTAGAGTTTGCACAGAAAGATAATTGAAACCCAAAGTTAACACCGCACAAATATTTGGACAAATACGTATTCATCGACTTGCATGAAGTATTTTTCTATGATTTCCCACACATATTGAAGGAGTGGATCAAAATATTGAAAGACAACCATCCTACGAATTGGATCAGACAACTAAAGTGGAATCATGAAGAGATTGTGCAGCTACAACGAGTCAATAATAAGTTTATGCGCGCAAAAGATTTCTGGCTAGATAACGTTGTTGTCGGATTTATCACAGAGTTTGTAGTAGATACAACGAAGTACTATAGTGTAGCTAAGCAAAAGTTCTTGAAGGGACCTCGAGGTAGGTACATCAGATCATTATATACTTCCATTAAGATATTACTATATAACAAAGGTGTAATGATGATGGAGTTAGACAACTAAACTTCCCTGCGTGCATGGGGGAAGGGGGGAAGCACTAACAAGAAAAGAATAAATGGAAGGAGAAGGTGATAAAGGAAAGAAGGAGGATGCCTTGGACCCAATTATGATGGACGAAGACCAAATCAAGCGGATCATGGCAACAGCTAGAAAGACATGTAGTGGAGTACCCTACCAATATAAGGTGAACACCAAGAAGAGAACCATATCCGCGAGGGAAGGCTTGGCAAGTGATGAATAGGAGGTAGAGGATCTTCAGACTGTGGAGCATGTTGGTTCTAACGTCTGCACCTGACTGCTAAAGGGAAAAGCTAGGCCACCTATCAGTTTAGAATGATTGTTTCTTTAACTTTTTGTTGGTTGGTCATAGGGTTATTCTATCAAGACAAAGGCAAGGTTGGGTTGAAAAAATGACATGGATGAGGGCCCTCCTTGGTTGATGGCACACTAATGACAGACCAGTGAAATAATAGAAAACAAAGAGAAACAACAAACTAGTCAATGAATAATCTGCTGCAAGAAGTTCAATACTTAAAATATCATTTCAAGACATTAAACATGTATCAAAACATAATAACTCCCACAGGTTACAGAAAACAAATCTTCACCAAAACATTAACTTTCTGACAGGTTGCATATCAGTAAAAATAAGTCATACAATAACTGAAAGGAAATGAAATGTACGTTGCACAAATCAAAAACTGTATTCAAGATAAGAATAAAAACACATGAAGAGTTGAACGAAACATTGTCATCAAGAGTATGTTCACCAGGTAGAGAGCTTTAATCCATGCATAAATGGGTCCAACTAGTCTATTGTATTGCTATTCTTTCCTAAAAAATCCAACCCTTACAATATCCCAAAAATGACTACTTAAAAGAGTTGCATAGGCTCCTGTCCTTAGGGGACTCTCCGTAAAACAAATTATTAACTGCACTAAGATGTTGAATTTAATCGGCAAGAGTGGTTCTTATCTCACACAGAAGGTCACTCTTGCATCTAATCTAGGAAAATGTTGGACTTACTCAAAATAAAACTACTATTGTCTCTGAGACAAAATTGATGCATGCTGAAGGAACTGAATGGCCGAAAATGGGCCTCAGAGTGACAGAGCAAAGCTCTGTTGTCAAGTGATGGCATGTCTGTGAGTTGTTGGAGGCTACTAGAGATAACCGGCTGTGTGAGCAGAGCCTGCTGAAGTGTTCTGGAACTAATCTGCGCCAACCTATGACTGAGACTTAACTCTCCCTTTGTGTCTGATCTTTCGGAGGCTAAGAGCATTTTGCATCGACCCCATCAGCTGCCATGTGTACCTGTTAGATATCTTCGCTAGAACGATTGACGACCCATCAGTCATGAAGGGAGATGTGGAGGCGAGCACCCAATTGGGAGACGAGATGAGTGGACGCGAGGGTAAATGACATGTGAAGATAGATGTCGAGAGGTGAGAGGAGATGTGAATATGATAGAGGTGAGTGGAGGACAAGTGTCAGGTGGTGAGAGGAGCGACAGTAGTGATTGGGATGAGCACGTGATTGTGGAAGTCATTGAGGGTGGTTTGGGTCCACACCACCTTTGGGCCCGCAATCCCCCACAAGCTGCCACGTACCCTTCCAACAATACCATGGTTCAAATTGTGGGACCATTCTAGAAAATTAACGTCTGAGCAGTTTGTGTCCCCTTAATGAATTATGGACGTTGATCTTCTTATGATCTATGATCCAGGCGGTACTATTTGCTGCAAGGATCGACGGTTCTTCTTGACTTGAGATCAACGGTACGTGCTTACTTCTGAAGTCTGCATTCCGTGACTTCGGGAGTTTATGCATGTTAAGTGTGGGAAACTCCCAGAGAGAAAAGGCTGGAGTGACGTGGTGGCCTGGCGTCATGTGATGTCATGGCTGCTGATGTGTCGTGAAAAGAGGGGTGACATGTGTCTAGTGGAAACAGGCAAATGACACAACCAAAATGACCCGGAATGAGTGCCATGTGTCTTGACTAATGAGTGTGCCACGTGTTATTATCAATGAGAGCACCACGTTCCATGACCAATGAGAGCACCATGTGTCTCAAATGATGGTTTCCACGTGCTTCAATACTCTGGGCTTCAAGAGTTTCAAATGTTTAAGCATGAAAATCTCCCTGAGGGAAGATCACCAAAGTGGATGATCTGCCTCCACGTGCCCCTGAACGATGGATGATCTATATTTACTTCGAAGGTCCGGGCTTCGGGACTTTCAAATGTGAAACATGAAAATATTCCAGAGGAAAACCCCCGAAGAGACGTGATCTGCCACCGCGTGTCGTCGTTGATGAGTGGTCCAGATTCATTTCAGAACTTCGGGTCTTTGGCTCTTCGGGAATTTTGAATGTTTGTGCTTGGAAAACTCCCAAAGTAGATGATTTGTCACCGCATGTAATGGTGGATGAACGACCCAAATTCTCTTTGCGTCTTCGGCAGTTCAGGAGTTCTAATGACTCTTGATGTTAAAATCTGCATGATTCTGCACCCCCGAATGGATGACATCCCTTGATCTAATTCACTTGATAGATCTCCACCGTTGAAACTTCCCCTATTAATTTCGGCAACCCTGGCCCAAATATGACCATTCTGAGCGGCTGCGTTTATCCACAGGCGTTTCCTGCGTATGCACAAAGACTTGGTGGACCTGTGGTGAGCTTAATCAATGGGAAAATATGATGACATTTAATTCGAACCCAATCCAATATATATTTATCCTTCGAGAAACAGAGACAGACATGCGCAACGACTCAAAAACGAATAAGGACCAAGATACTTAATAAAGGGAGAACCAATCAAAAAAAAAATGACGAAGGCAGGGTCAAACAAGAGGAGAAACAGGGGATGCAGACCTAGGTTATAACAAAGCAGATTGAGGAAATCCTACACACGACATATGAGAGGAAGATGAGAGGTTGAACAACAAAAATAGAAGGCAACATTCCTATCCATATCAATGTTTGTGTGGAACCCATAAACGCATGTGCGACTAACACACCAAGAAGAACACCACCGCTTAGATAACTGAATTTCGAGAGAAGGAAGACAGCAGGAAGTACATCTACACAAGGAACAACAACTGGGGGAGACAGTTTAGGAAGCAGTAGTCAAGTATCTACACCGCATGGAGGTAGTAGTTCAACATTTAAGATGGAGGGACATGATCCCACCATCGGGTTACCGGAATTCAAAGGAGAAGCATCGAAGGACTCGGAGAAGCACTTGTTTATTTGTGAAAAAAATTGGGAAGCAAAACAGATCACAGACGAGGACACTAAACTTGCACAATTATCTATCACATTAAGAGATCATGCACTAGATTGGTATATGAGTCTAGCTGCAAACAATCCGCCAGGGACAACCAAAATGATTGGAGATATCAAGAAGTTGTTGATAAATGAGTTCCAGAAGTCGAGTTCAGAGGATCAATACATGAACGAGATGATAGATATCAGACAGAAACCCAAATAATCTGTATGGGAGATTGACCAGAGATTTAAACAATTGAAGGGAAAGCTAAAATACATCATGAAAAACATGCAACACAGAGTTTTGTTCGTCAATTCATTGTTACCACACTTGAAGTATCCACTGCGACAACAAAAGTTTCAGATGCAGGCAGAGGCTTTCCAGGAAGCCCTGCAACTGGAGGAAAACCAATATCAGAACACAAATCCAGCCATCGAGGAGCTGAAGGAGGATCTGAAGAACATAACATTCTAGCTAAACCAGAACAAGAACAAGGACAAAAGAGAAGTTGTTTGGTGTACCACATGTAGGATAGAAGGACACCATAAGAATGTCCAACATTCGCGTAGTACATGGTAGTAGGAATGCCAAATCCATTACCAACAAGAGGACTATGGTGCAAGATATGTAAGAAACAGGGTCATGATCCATACCACTTCCCAATGATGCAGAAGTACCAGACAGTATCAGAGAGCTTGTATTGCAACTTTTGCAAGTCAGTAGGCCACAATGACAAAGATTGCAGAACCATGTATTTGATGAGGGAAAGAACATCAGATGCATACAGGGTGCAGGCACAAATGATGATCGGGCAAGCCACATCTCAGTTTAACAAAGTACCAGCACCGTACAACACTATGCGGTATATACAGCACAACCGCAGTATAATACTGCACAACCACACTATAATACTGCGCAGTATAACCAAGCACCTCAGTATAACATTTCACGAGGGGATCGAGCTGGCTACAGAGGTGGAGGAAGAGTAAGAGGAGGCTTTGGAAGAGGTAGAGGACCATTGGTATGTCGAAATTGTCAACAACCATGAAACTATGCACGAGAATGTTCGCTTCCACCAGCGACCTGTATGTATTGTCGCGCATCAGATCACGACACGAAAGAATGTCTGACACTATTAGGGAAGATCCAGGAGAAGAGAAACAAGAACAATCAGAATGTTTAGTGGATTTCTGCAGAAGCAAGCGATGAAGGAAGAAACATCAACATAGTTACACGAGGAGGAGCTAAAACATGGAACGACGCAGTACGGCAAGAGCCAACACAACACCAATGGGTGAAGAAGAATACCGAACCAAGGAAACAGTTCGATGCACAGAACGAAAAGGAGATATTCAAGCAGGCCAGACAAGAATCCCTTAAGCCATACATTGCATCGAATTCCAAGAATTCCTTAACCAATTCCCAAGTGTCATTTTTCTCTATTTGATCCAATTCTTCATCCATGGCCTTGTTCCAAAATTCATCCTTTATGTCCTCTTCAAAATAGGTTGGTTCAATCGTAGATGTGAGTGCTAGGTGTGTTTGTTCTGGTGAACGGATTCTTCTTCTAGTCTCAACTCCTACATCTTTGTTTCCGATAATATGATTCTTCTGTACTCGTCTGCTAGGTGTCTTTGGAGGCACTTGTTGAACTTGCTATATTGCTTCTGTCGGATTCTCTTCATCTTCCTCTTTGACTTCCTTATCATCTTCTGCTTCTTCTTCAAAAAGTTGTTCCATTGATATATTTTCTTCTTCCTTTGATTCCAGTTTGCATGTTGAATCAATTCTTATGTTGATGCTTTATACAACTTTGTTCAATCTCAGATTGTAGCACTTGTATGCTTTCCTTGTACTTGAGTAACCAACAAGTACTCATTTGTCTACACGAGAGTCAAACTTTCCCATTTTTTCATCTTCTCTTTCGATGTAGCATTTGCTTCCAAAAACTCTGAAGTGCTTCACATTTGTTGGTTTTATTTTCCATACCTCGTAGGGAGTTTTGTCAGCGTTGTTTCTGAGCATTACTTTGTTTTGAATGCGAACTGGCGTATGCACTATCTATGTCCAAAATATATCTGTCAATTTGGAATCCATAAGCATTGTTCGAGCCATTTCATGTATTGTCATGTTCTTTCTTTCAACAAATCCATTCTGTTGAGGTGTCTTAGCAACGGAGAATTGTCTTTTTATTCCATGACTACTGCAGTAGTCCATAAATTCCTTTGAAGTGAACTTTCCTCCATTATCAGATCTCAAGCATTTGATTTTTGAATCCATTTAATTTTCAACCATTTCCTTGTAGATCTTGAAGTTTTCAAAAGTTTCTGACTTATTCTTGAGAAAACAAACTACAATAATTCTTGTATAATCATCAACTAATAACATAAAATATTTCTCAACTTTTAAACCCTTTGTTGTAGTTGGTCTAACTAGATCAGTATGCACAATTTCCAGTGGTCTTGTTGTTGAATATACCTTTGATTTGAACCTGGTCTTTGTTTGCTTTCCTTGTTGACAATGCTTGCATAAAGTTTTGGTTGGTTTCATGATCTGGGACGTTTCTCTAATTGCTTCTCTTCTTCTGACTTTGACAAGGTTATCAAAATGTATGTGACCCATTCTTCTATGCCATAGCCAACTTTCATCTTCCTTTTCTAGACAACACTTTTCATTTCCAATTTCACTTAATACATATATGTTGCTTGAAGTTCTCGTAGTTGTAGCAATCAATTTTCCTGAACCTTCTTTTCTTATCTCGCATTTTTGTGAATTGAAAGTAACTTTATGACCTTGGTCACACATTTGACTCACACTTAGAAGATTATGTTTCATATCTTCTACTAATAGAACATTTTCTTACTTGGTATTCTTGTTCCCAATTCTGACTGTGTCTTTTCCAATGATTTTAGTTGAATCATCATTTTGGAAGGAGACTGATCTGTCTCTTTCCTTTCGTAATGCAAGAAACCCGTCTTTATTACCTGTAATATGTTTTGAACATCCACTGTCAACATACCAACCATGTTTCTTCTACTTAGCTTGTAGAGAGAGTGTGCATTCTTCATTTTTATACTGATCCTGCTTTCTTATCCATTCCTTTTCTGAAGTTCCTGTCTGTGATTATTGTTATTCTGTTGCAGTTCTCTGGGAGAGACTGTCATTCTGCAATCTTTGGCCACGTGTACAAAATTGTTACATTTGTAACATTCCACTTCAGTGCTCAAAGATTCAAACCCATTGTAACTTCTTCTATGTGTATCACTAGGCCTTCTTGGATAACCCCTTTGTGTATGACTTTCAAAGTTGTTTGTTTTCTTGTTGTTAGCTCTACAATTCACAACTTTATGTCCAAAATTATTACATGCATAACATAAACCAAAAAATATGGTTTGACACCTAGGAGTTGAAGATCTTCTAAAAGGAGGTACTCTTTTAAATTCTTCTTCATCATGAGGCCTATCTATAGGTTGTTGATTCTGAAATCTGAATCCTCTCGGTGGAGGAGTGTCCCTGTAGATCTTCCTATCCCCCTTGATTGTTTCTGCATAGCTTTTTGGATATGTTTCTTGCTCTATTGTTTTGGAGCTTGATCATTTTTCTGTCTGATTGTATCAAAGTCCAGATTTGTCATGATGAGATTTTTGATTGCTGATAATGTCATCCAAAACTTTTGAGTTGTTCTGCATATTTTTCTTTTGAAGATCATTTCTTAATGTGACAATCTCTCCTTCCAAATTTCCAATGATCTTGTCTTTTTCTTCTAGCTGTTCTTTGAGTGTTTCTTCAATTCTTTTATCTTCTTCTATTTGAACCTTCAAATTTGTGATCATTTGTTCTAGTTCTTGAGTGTCTTCTTTCTGTCTAGTTATGCTTGTAGTTTCTTGTTTTTCTTCTTTTCTCTTCTGATAAATTCTATGGCACACATTAATTTCACTCGGTAATCAACTTTTGTCTCTTCAATTTCTTCTTCGACTTCTTCATATTCTTCTTCGGCTTCTTCATCTTCTTCTTTAGAGTCTTCTTTATCAGAGTCTTTTACTTCCATGAATAGAACTCTTTATGTCTCACTGTCACTGACTTCATCTTCATCTGATGATGAGATGTCTTCTTTGGTGCATAAGTTTTTCTTGAAAACTTTCTTTGTGGTTCTTTTGCCTTTATATGTTTGTTTGCCTTTTGAGTAACCTTCATCATTTCTCTTTTTCTTATTAGGACATTTGTTAGCAAAATGACCAATACCATCACAATTAAAACAAATGAAAGGAACCTTACCTATATACCTACTGTCGGTTCCCTTGTTCATTCTTTTGACAAAGTTGGTCACTTCTTCATCATCTTCCGAGACGTCACTATTGTTGCTATGTTCTTCTTTTTGCCTTCCCTTGTGCTTTGACTTTTTGGATGCTTTGAAGGCTGCTTCTTTTATATCTGGATTTTCCTATTCATTTCTCATTTCATATGTTGTGAGGATTCCATGTAATTCGTCCATGCTTATTGAGTTTAGATCTGATCTTTTTTCTAGTTCTGATATCTTAGGGTCAAATATCATAGGAAGAGATCTTAGTACTTTTTGAACAAATACAGATTCTCTGATTTCTTCTCTCAATCCTATGATTGCATTTATTGTTTCATCAACTCGCAAAAAGTAAGCTGCAATATTCTCATCTTCCTTCATCTTAAGTTGTTTGAACTGACCTCTGTAGGTTTGAAGCTTTGCTTCTTTGACTTTTGAATCTCCTTCATAAATATTTTAAAGCTTGTCCCAAATCTCTTTAGCGGATTTACAATATGCAACTTTGGTGAATGTCGTTTCACTAAGTCCATTCAGAAGTACATTTTTGGCTTTGGAATTATTTTGACCGAGTTTCAATGCTTTTTCATTTGTTGGCGAAACTGTTGGTGCTATGTATCCATCTACAATTGATGGTCAAATTTCAAATCCCTGTGCCTGTATATATGTTTTCATCCTTATGCTCCAAAATGCATACTTCTGTCCATTGAACTGTGGTATTCCATTTTTATATAATTTGTTGCTCTCCAAGATCTACCTTTCAGTGGTTAAACTGATTTATGAAGGAACCTGCTCTGATACCAATTATTGGATTACTAAGAGGGGGGTGAATCAGAAATAGAGCAATTTAATCATTTTTAACCATATAATCCAAGTTGTTATCACCCTATAAATTATAGGATCAACTGGTGACTGGGATATTATCTGTCTCTAGTGTTTTTGTTGACAAATGATTTTTCATTCTACAAATAATTTGAAAAGAAAAGAAAAAAGAAAAAGAAAAGAAAAGAAAAAGGAAAAAGAAAAAGAAAGAAAGAAAAAGAGGGCATAAAAGAATTGAAATAAAAGCCCCATGCAATAATAGTAACTTGGTCCATACCTTTCAAGCATGGCCAAGTTCTTTTTAAATTTGATGTTGATAGGGTAGTGAATGAATTTGGCTAAACAAGTTTAATATTAGCCAAAGTGTCTAGGTTAGATTAGTGAATAAATCTGGCCAGACTGTCTAATCCTGGTCAGATAGCCCTAGGGTAGAGTAATTTCTTAACCCAACAGTCTAATCTGGGTTAACTATCATATGAAACTAGGTTAGAAGATAGGTTAGTATGTAGGCAAGTTGTTTTATTGTTTCAGTTCAATAAAACCAGCTTGATGTAAGTGTTGCACCATGTTTCAAGTGCTTAAAAGATAGTTTGGTCAAGCCCCATGGTGGTCTCTACTTCAAGAACTTTGGAAAAACCCATAAAAACGCTTTTATCCTAAGTTTTTCCAGCGCATGTGTTCTCTGCTCCCCATTTATGTTCCCTGCACATATCGACTGTCTTGATCGCGACGCCTAGATCTACGGTGTACAAAGCATTCCGGACACCCCCGACCGTTCTGCTTTTAACCGGGGGGGGTCCGGAATCGTTGATAACATTTGCGTGCATCTGGACGGCCTAGGGTTGAGCGCTTAAATCAACGGTCTATATTGGATTCCGGACCCCCCCCGTTCGCTCTGCCTTTAATGGAGGGGGGGGTCTGGAATGAGTGATAAAGGACGCACAAAGATCTGGAGCTAGGAAACGAGCGCTTAGATCAATGGCCCAAACTTCATTTTGGATCCCCCTGGATGATCTACTTTTAACGGAGGGGGGGGGTCCAGAATGGTTTTTCCCCTCTGGCGAGTCCCTTGTCATACGTGGCGTAAATCTATTTGCCCATAAGTCCCGTCACCATCTGCTATCTGACATACCCCCGTCACTTATGGACGTCACCTTCCACTTCTTCCCGAGTTAGTCACATCCCATAACTGTTGTCAGTCCCCTCCCCCCTTTCACTCATGGCAAGCCCCTTATTACGACTTTTACCTCTAATCCCTAGCCACCATGTCACCCGTCCGTATCTTTCAGCCACCGTCACCTGCCATATCACCCCCAAGTCACCCGTTGTCCATTTATTACTGGATAACCTATCCGTTATCCAGCTGACCTGTCTCCTGCGCCCAACCGACCCCAATTTAAATAAAACCACCGTTATTTCTCTCATTTTTTCTATTCACCCATCGCACCAGAGAAATTCACCGTTACTCCTCCGTTACATTCTGTTGCCCTCACCCTCTGTCAGTCGACCCCACTAACATCGTGTTTTATTGCAGGTACTCTTGCAGAAATGGTGCCAAAATCCAAACAAGCGGAAGGAGAGGAGAATCCATTTCTCCCGCCTCCTGTCAACCTGGACAGAATCCCACTAGTCGACAAAGACTGGTTAATCGCAGATACCAAATGCGATTTCGACTTCTCATACCTCCAGTCTTGGCTCAGGGAAGTGTTCCTAGACCAGAGTGATGAAATTGGACTCTAGGAGTCCAATTTACCCCTCTATCTCTTCCCTCAGATCCACCACTTTCCCGAATTTGCTCTCAAGTGTCAAGCTCATTATATCCCCGAGCAAAAAGTCGTCGTCTCCTCGTCCGGAGACATCCTGTTCCTCATCACGCCCGAAGCCATAGACTAGATGATGCAAATCTCCTGAGCTGACTCTGCATCCCCTTTGAACCTGGAAATCCTTACCGAGTTGTATCAAAAAATGACTTTTCCCCAAAGAGCTCAGATATTCGAATTTTTCCTTCCCACATCCGCTCAATTCCCCTCCACAAATCCCCCTTATTTGTCTTCCATGTTCTCGACGAAAGGAAAACAAGTCATCTCATCCCTTTGCGCTCTATTGGGATACTATTCTGACCAGTGGGTAGATGAACCCATTATGGGCTTCTTATCCATCTTCTCAGCAGATGAAAAGCCCACCACCCAGTTTGATTTCAGCACCTTCTTGGCAGACAATATTCACGAGCAGTTCGTGAGTTTTGGCACGGAAGGCATGTTCAGATATTCATCCAAACTAGCATACTTGTTCGTTTTCTTCCAGGCAGACAAATTTAGTTTTTCCATGCAGAAGATGGATGAAGATGGTAAGCCTCAGGCAGTCACAGCGTGGACCTCATTACTAAAGCACAATTCCACGGAGTACAGTTTCAAGATGTTCATCAATCAGTCCTACCAACCTGTGGTAAGTATGCTGAGCGGCAGGCCCGAGCCCCGAATAAATGACGAAGTCTAGAGAATCTTGCATCTCTCTGACAACACGAAGATCGGGGATTGGTATCTGTACCAAAATCACACCAAGATCAGAGTATACGGGTGCGAATTGGCACCGTATAAGCTGCCAAAATATTTTCCTGTCAGAATCTTTGCTCTAGAATATATAAGGCAAAATATATACTCGAATGATATTCATTTTGTATCCTTGAAGAAAAAGCAGCAACTTAGAATCAAGGGGCAGATTGGCTCCTTCATCTGCAACAGTAGTGGCGTCGAGGAAGAAGCAGACAAAATGCTGAAAGAAATGAAGCTCTTCATGAGTTTCCCATGGCACTATGATCCTTGTGGGATCATCTCAGATATGAGAGTGAAAAACAAGAACATTCTGTATGTTCATGTGTCCAAGCCCGAAATTGAGAAATTCGCCAATCAGACAGTGTGGGAGCCTAACACCTTGGTCAAAGTGGAACAACAGTTTCCCCCGACCACTGTGTCACCAACGACCACTCCACAGGTCCCAAAAGAGAAGAGGTTGAGGCAGGATTTATCTCCTCCTGTCACTGAGGTATCTTCCGAGGAATTCCAGCTGCACACTAAGAGGCCTAAGACTTCATCAGTTCCTGGCCCGACAGGGGAAAAAGAAGTCCCGCCTACCACAGTGACCAAGTCTATTATTCCTCCCTTCGGTTCGAGCCTCTATAAGGACATCACTCCAGCATTACCGAAGAAATCCTCAGACTCCCCATTGAACACTCATCCAGGCAAAACTGGGCCCAAGTTGAGCATTTTCGAGAAGTGTGAGTTGATCAAGAAAAAGAACCAAACCCTTACCAGCAGTACTTGCGCTCAGTTTTGGAAGTAGACGTCGACTGCGCAGCATAGGCTGTTGTCTGCATTTGACATAGAAAAGGGCAGAATGCACATGGCCTTCCTCCAGGCGCAGGTACCAGATCCTAAGGCGATCACGGACTACAAGAGGGCCACCTTCGAATTCCAGACGAAGGACGTGCACCCAGCCGATCAGATGGATCTGCACAAGCAGACTGGAGAAATGGTTTTCTATACATTGGCGCATGCTTCCGCCTCTGCAGCCAAATTGTAGGTGTCACTGAACAAAGTTCAAACACAGCTCAAAATGGAGAAAATTTCATCGTTCGCAAAGGACAATAGAATCAAAACTTTGGAGGAGCTAGTCCTCAAGATCGGTTATGATCCTTCGAACGTCAAAGCGGCAGAGGAAATGATAAAGAAGAAGAACGTTGATATAGCGTCTTTGAGGAAACAACTGAAGCTCTCGCCCACAGAAGACTTGCAGGCGAAGGAGATAGCAGAGAAAGAAGGCGAGAAGGATGAGATGCTAAAGTTGCTCATGAAGCAGAACGCACAGCTCAGAGAAATGGAAGCTGAGATGGAGAAACTATTAAAGGAGAAGGAACAACTGAAGCCAATGGAAGTCATTCCATTGAGTGCCATTCCGATTTCAGGAGTAAGCACAACATCAGTGACAGCAGTCCCATCTGCAACTCCATTGACATCCCAAGAGAAGACAACAGACCTGGCCAAATCCATGGAAAAGATGAACCTGCAGGAAACAGGGATCAACAGGCTTAAAAAGGAAGTTGATAACCTTCAGGAACTCAAAACTTCTTTCCAGACCAGCCTCTCCAAGGAAAAGCAGGTGACAGAGCAGCTCAAGCAGGAATTACAGCAGCTCCGGAAGCAGACAGTGGCAGGGAAGACTTTGGTCGAGGTTAAAGAGAATGTATGGACGGACATTACTAAATCCATGAATGAAATATGGCCAATGATCCAGATCATGTTCGAGCAGAATGAGTTGGTGTTGAGGAGCAAACAGGCCATTGAGAATATCAGAGTAGAATTGGGAGACATGCCAACACAGGCAAATGAGATCATCAAGTTCCTCAATTCTAGGACCAGGGAGGAACTGGAAGAGCTGAAGATTGAAGACAGAACAGAGACCATCCTTAAGGTCAAAAGAGTTTTGACCAAGAGAGGATTAATGCTTCAGTTGGAAGAAAAGGTTCAGGCCATGGACCTAGGGATACAAAGATTCTTCAACAAGATTGAAGCTCTCCAGAAGAAAGGTCTTCCTGGTCTGAAAGTGATCAATGATAAATTAATGACACTCCCAGACTACAAGAAGAGATTAGTTGAAGTGGCTAAGGACAGTTCAAAGTTTGCTGGCATACAAGGGAGCATCACCGACAAAGAATTCCTGAATTCCCTTCAGTGGGACATCAGTATCCAACACGAGATTCGATACATATTCCTCACCAATCCTACATTTGCCAAGTATACAGAAATGGACGAAGTGTATCGAATACTGCTCAAATTCAATGTGCCCAGTCATCTCAGATGGGAGGAGCTCTATGATCTGATCGATTAGAAGATGGGCTATCCAGGTCCAGTCAATTTTCCAGCCAGAAGAGGTCGTGCAAAGGCTTCACCAATGGTCTACCCAGAAATCAGCGTGCAGTTACACCAAGTCATCAAGCAGTTCCTAGATTTAGGAAGTTTGTTAAGTTAGTTAGGCTAAAAATAGATTTAGCACGTCCTGGTCATTTATGAAAGGAACGTTTGTAATTTGAGTGATAAATACTTCACCTTTCAAAGTATTGGGGGTTGTTGATCTTCACACCCTGACGCTATCAGACTGTAACATTTTTGAAGATATCTTCCATTAATAAAAAGGAGGCACTTTTACAGGATTCTTGCGTGTATTCACTGGTGATGTTTTCTCTCTAAGTTGAATGTTATTCTTGCTTTGTGATCATCTTGTTTTCTAATTCTAATCTTTAAGAGTAATGAATGTTTCAGGATTTATCTCGTATACCCTGTTTCCGACTCGAAAGATTTTAGTGTTTTTCTTCTGGTATTTTCAATAAAGGAATTGTTAACTGCTTCTTTGTTGAAATTATTTTTTCTAATCTTTTATGCTAATCATCATTTAAGCTACTAAAAGATCCAGTGATTATATTATCTCGCCCTGTGAAAGCTTTTCCTTTGCGTTTCTGGTTGTATTTCATATTTTATTAAACACAGACCCCATAGCCCAATGGATGTGTAGATTGTCTCAACCAATTCGAAAAACACTTTAACAACGAAACCGACCTATTTCTTTACCTAGCCTAATATTTAAAATTGGAAACATAGCTAAATCATATAGAGAGATCCCTCTCTGAAGTTGGAAGGGATAGATCCCAGCTTCAAAAGTGATTGGATAAAGTTACCTTTGTAGATTTTTTCTTTCGTCAACCTCTGGGAAATTTACCAAGTGCTAACATAGTGGCGACTCCGCTAGGGAACTGAACGAAAAAGTTAAAACCTACGTCCCTTTTCCGTAAAAGAAAAGTTTTTATCTGAAATATTGCTCCTCAAATATTACAAATCCGAGAAGGAAGTAATGTTCAGAGGTTGATTAAAATTTGTACATATTATTTTCGGACTTATAAAACTAAAAAGTATATATATAAAAAACCAAAAAGAATTATGGCTCCCAAGAAAGTCCATACTCGATCTCATCCAGACCCTAAACCTGCGATAGTAACAGACAATCCAGAGCAGTTGCTCAGGAAAAGGACCATTACTAAAGGTTCAGTAAGTCACCCTCCCTTTCATAAGTCCCCTTCTTGTTCAAGAAAACTTGTCTCTTCTCAAAACCCCGACATTGACACATTTTCCGGCCAAAGCCTGTCTAGGTCCAAATCCGATAGTTTTGTCACTGAAATCATTTTCGACCCAACCATCTTGCAACCCCGAACCCCTAAAGTTTTATCTCCCACTGCTAACCAGCAAACCACTCCCTCGATGCCAGCCAGTCCCTCCTCATCCTCGCCTTCAGTCACTACCTCACCTATTATCCAGTCGGTTGTCCCACCCCCTCCACTTATCATGGCATCCAGATACGCTCCCTTGGTGTTGGCCGCACCTCTTCATGCTATGCCTCAAGACTACCAAACTAGACTCCCACAGTTCGATGCAACAGGACCCTCGAAAGCCCAACAACATGTTGACAAAATGAATGATTATTTTGACCTACAAGAAGTTGATGAGGCTGACATTCAAATGAGATTGTTTGCCCAAAGTTTGACAGGTGACGTCAAGAAATGGTACAAAGCATTACCAACCGCCTCAGTCCTTGACCTTGTCGGATTTCAAAGGAGTTTTCTCGACGGATGGGAGGTAAAGAAAAACGCTCTCCAAATATTTTCAGAATACGAGAACATAAGAAGAAATCAAGGTGAGACGGTACAAGATTACTGCACCCGTTTCAATAACCTGTACAATGCAATCCCAACCGAAATCAAACCTCCACAGGGTTTTTCATTGATCAAATTCCCTGATGGATTTGACGCCGACATGTCTTACCAACTAAGAGAAAGAAATTCTACCACCCTGGAGGACATGCAGAAAAGTGCTATAAGTGTGGAGGCCAATTTGTTGGCAAAAAGAGCACGACAGAGGTCAGAGAGGAGGGTTACGATTAAAGAAGAGCCTTCCACGTCAAACTCTGACTCCAAATTGGATTCTTTGGCCATAGCAGTGGAAAGAATGATGGATAGACTCACTGTGTCAAAAATAAATCCTCCGAGAGATGACCCTCAAGCTCCTCAAGTCCGAAATCCTAACTTCAGGAGAAACCCCCCTCAAATCAGACAGAGAGATCCTAGGGATCAAAGAGAACAGAGAGGCCCGGATCAGCAGATCATACCTCCCTTGAAAGAAAATTATGTTGACGATGGGGGGGAGGTGATTGACGAACCTGAGGATACTCATATAAATCTCATGGGCATTCACGATAACGAAGTTATTTTCCTCACCCAAGAAGAGCAAGAGCTTTTTCTTCTCAATCAAACAAAGGTAAGTGAAGAAGCTGAAGATGCAGAACAACAGGCATTTTAAAATGCCATTTTGGAGGTACATCGACAGTATAATTTGAGGAGTAAAAAGACAGAAGGGGTTTCCCCAAAAAGGACAATTGAAACAAAGAAGGTAGTCGAAACCAAGAAGGCCTCCAAGCCTGCTGCCGAGAAGATTCCCGAGAAGAGCACTGCCGACCCTCCCGTGAAGAAAAACATTACTATTCTGAAAAGGTCATCGCAGCTCGAGGTTTCACCTATAAATCCACCAAGTACTTCTAGACAGAAGGATATGGTGGACAAACCATAATTGATGAGCCAAGGCAGAGCTTCAACACCTTTCAGCCTTGAGGGGGAATTGGCCAAAGTAAAAATTCCTATCCCACTTTCTGAGTTGATGAACAAAGACGTTTATCATTCACAGGTGATTAAAGCACTGACCATTGAACCTAACATAGGCACGAAGGCCTTAACCATTGGATCAGCAAATCATTCAGACACTGTGAACCTTACTAATGATCAACCCGAGCTTCTTTTCGGACCTGGAGTAGATGGTCAAGATGATACTGGTGAGGTCGCTCCTTTTTACATCAGTCTAAACATACATGACCTGATCCTCCATAATGCTATGCTGGATTCAGGTGCTTCCCATAATCTGATGCCGAAAGCAGTAATGGAGAAACTGGGACTGGATGTCACCAGACCTTACAAAGATCTACATTCATTCGACTCCAATAAGGTTAGGTGCATTGGTTTGATCAAGGACCTGTGTATCACCCTGGTCTAGATTCCCGCAAAGAGCATGGTCATGGATGTGGTAGTCGCAGACATCCCTCCTAAGTATGGAATGTTGTTGTCCTGGTCCTGGGGAGCTAAGTTGAGAGGTACCCTGCAGCTAGATATGTCCTATACTACTATCCCAGTTTTTGGGCAACCAAGAAGGCTATACAGAGAAACATTAATGAAGTACATGGTCAGTAGCCAGGAAAAACCACATAACTATCCTCTTTACTCTGCACATTCTGACCTGGATTCTTTTATCCTGTATAACGATGGTGACACGGAAGAACAAGACATTCAGCTGGGTGAAGATACATCTAGTCCAGACGAAGGCCAAGAAATCATCGAGGTAGAAAGGAAGAAAAACGTGATTACTGAAGAATTATCGGCAGACTTCTGGAGCATGGATTTTGACGGAGCAGTGAGCAAAGAAGGAGCTGGAGCAGGAGTTTGGCTGCATAACCATAGAAACAGGTATTCTGAAAACCATTCTTACAAATTAAATTTCCAATGCACTAACAATATTGTTCAGTATGAAGCCTTGATGCTCGGTCTGAAACTTTTGAAAAGGGTTGGTGCTAAACAGATTATGGTAAGAGGTGATTCTGAATTGATCATTAAGTAGATCAAAGGTGAGTATGCCGCGAAACACCCACGTCTTAGAGCTTACAGGAATGTTGTTCTTGATGCCTTGAGATGTTTCACTGAAGTAGACTTGCAGGTAATGCCGAGGGGACAAAACATTCTGGCAGACGGATTGGCTACGTCAGCAGCCACTTGTAAGATTCCTTTCCGCTCGACTTGCCCGTACACGGTAGAAGTGAAGTGTCAACCAACTGTTCCCAACAACATCAGGTATTGGCAAGTTTTTGGCAATGATGACCAGATTGAGGACTTTCTTCAGTGTAAAAATGACTTTGAATGTACAAATATAGATTTAGAGAGCGAAGATGAACATGTAAATAGATCTGATTTTGAAATTGATAGTGTAAATACCGTAGATTCAGGAGAATTAGGTGATGATGAGATGGAGGCCGATGTTTTACATTTGAAAAGCAATGTTTTGCCTAGAGGTCTAGTTCCTTTAGAGGACTTGTTTGATTTTAACGACCTAGCCAAAAAATCAAAAATCGAAGGAAATGGACAAGAGGTAGAAGATTGTAATATAGGGACCGAAGAGAAACCTAAAATGGTCAAATTGTCTAAATCATTACCCCCAGAGCAAAAACTCAAATACATTGAGTTGTTCAAAGAATATTCAGATGTCTTTGCCTGGGGTTATGAGGATTTGAAGGCTTATGATACCAGCATCATACAACATAGAATTCCAATAAAAGAAGACCAAAAACCATTCAGACATAAACTTAGGAGGATAAATTCCAAGTTGCTCCCTCTGATAGAAAAGGAAATCAAAAAAATGTACGATGCCAAAATCATAGTCCCATTGCGTTTTTTCAAATGGGTCTCTAATTTAGTCCCTATGCGTAAGAAATCTGGGGAAATCAGACTTTGTATAGACTTCCGAAATCTGAATAAGGTTTCCTTGAAGGACAATTACCCCTTGCCGAAAATGGACCACATCCTTCAAAGGGTGGTTGGATCCAATAGAATTTCTTTGCTGGATGGGTTCTCGGGTTACAATCAGGTCCTAGTTCACCTGGATGACCAAGACAAAACTGCTTTCACTACGCCATGGGGCACTTTCATGTATGTGAAAATTCCTTTTGGTCTGATGAACGCAGGAGCCACATTCCAGAGAGCAATGGATATCGCCTTTGTGGAAGAATCGGGCAAGTTTATTGTCGTCTATTTAGATGATGTAACTGTGTTCTCCCGATCTGATGACGAGCATCTGCCGCACCTCAGACGAGTCTTCGAGAAATGTAGAAGGTTTGGGATTTCTTTAAATCCTAAGAAAAACCTCTTCAGGCTGGAGGAAGGAAAACTGCTAGGACATATCATATCCAAGGATGGAATCAAAATTGACCCCAGCAGGATCGAGGCCATACAAAAATTAGAACACCCGAGAAACCTTAAAGAGCTACAATCTTTTATCGGGAGAATAAATTTTCTATGAAGATTCATTTCCAACCTGGCAGAACTCCTCAGAAACATTACAAATATGCTTAAAAAAGATGTAAAAATAAAATGGGACTCTGAGTCCAGACAGTCTTTCGAACAAGTCAAACGAGCACTCACAGAAGCCCCTGTTTTGATTAGCCCTGATTTTAATAAGGATTTCTATCTTTTTTCTTTCGGTTCCGAACATACTATAGCAGCGGTGTTATTGCAAAAGAACAGCGAAGGGTACGAACAACCCATAGCTTTCTTTAGTAAAGCGTTGAGAGACGCTGCTCTGAATTACAAGATAATGGAGAAGCAAGCCCTTGCCTTGGTGAAATCTATAAAAGACTTTAGAGTCTACATTCTTCATTCCCACACCATAGCTTATGTTCTGAATGCGGTGGTAAAAGACATCTTGACCCAAAACAACCCTGATGGGAGAAGGGGAAAGTGGATTGTTGTCATTTTAGAATACGATATAGAGATTAAGCCTACAAAATTAATCAAAGGTCAAGGCCTTGCTAAATTGATGGTTGAATCTAACTTCCATGCTCTTGACATTAATTTTTTAGCTGCAGCAGATGAACAGGGCGAGATGGAGACTCCAAGCGTGAGAGAGGTATTTCTCAACTCTCCATGGTACGCAGACCTTATATATGTTTTGCAAAATTTACAAGCTCCCCCTGGTTTGACTAAGACTAAAGCTAGATTTTTGAAGTTGAAAGCCTTAAAATTCTGTATTCTAGAAGGCAATTTGTATTGGAAGGATCCTGGAGGCATTCTGTTAAATTGTTTATTGAAAGATGAAGCTAACAAAGTGTTACAAGAATTTCATGCAGGTGAATGTGGTGGCCATCTGAACTGGAAGGTCACAACCAACAAAATACTCAGAGCGGGTTTCTATTGGCCCACCCTATTCGTCGATGTGCATCAAAAGGTGACTGCATGTCATCAATGTCAGTTGTTTGAAGGCAAAAGGAAACTCCTTCCTCTCCCCCTGAAACCGATCTCAGTTGAAGCCCCTTTCCAGCAACGGGGACTGGACTTCATTGGAGAAATACACCCCCCTTCTTCAGGCCAGCATAGGTGGATTCTCACTGCCACCGATTATTTTAGCAAATGGATCGAAGCAGTACCAAGAAGGCAAGCCACTGACTCTGTTATTATCAAATTCCTTGAAAATAATATTTTGTCTCGCTTTGGATGTCCTAGAAAGATTATAACTGATAATGCAGCTGCCTTTCGGTCGAAGAAGCTCATAGATTTCTGCAACCAATATCACATTGGTTTGGGGCATTCCACAGCTTACTACCCTCATGGAAATGGGCTGGCGGAATCCTCAAACAAAACCTTGATCAATATCATCAAGAAAACATTGCAGGAAAACAAGAAATCGTGGCATAACAAGTTGGTGTTCGCTTTGTGGGCTGATAGACTGACCACCAAAAGGTCAATCGGTATGTCACCATACCAATTGGTCTATGGTACAGAGGCAGTTTTCCCCACTTCTTTAGGAGTCCCTGTCATGAAGTTGCTTCAAGATGTACAAGCTGAGCCAAATGACTCACAGAGAAGGATCAACCAGATGATTCATTTGCAGCAGTCTAGGGAGGACGTTTTCAACAAGACTCGGGTGGTCCAAGAAAGCATCAAGAAGATTTTTGACAAAAGAACCAAGGAAGACGATTTTGAACTAGGAGAGTTGGTGCTGAGATGGGACACCAGAAATGAAGACAAGGGAAAGCATGGAAAATTTGACAGCCTGTGGACAGAACCATACATGATCCAATCTTTCAGGGGAAACAATGCTTTCTTGCTAAACAATGTTGATGGGACAGATCTGTCAGGAGGACCTGTGAATGGCAGAATGCTGAAACATTATGTGCCACCTCAGTAGAAGATTCAAGTTTTCACCAACCATTGTACATACCATTTTTATTTTTCGCCTGCATTTTCTGACGGAAGAACATTAGTCAGTTGGTTGAAGCCTGAAGAGAAGGCCCTAAGTTGCTGACCACTGTTTTTCCAATTTTTGAGAATAAAACCAATGAAGGGTACTAGGCAGAAATTTTCAGAATGACAGGAACCAGGATTCTTGGCACTTCACAGGGCAAGTACCATCCCAAGGTGGAGCCGCTGTTATCACCCTATAAATTATAGGATCAATTGGTGACTGGGATATTATCTGTCTCTAGTGTTTTTGTTGACAAATGATTTTTCATTCTGCAAATAATTTGAAAAGAAAAGAAAAAAGAAAAAGAAAAGGAAAAAGAAAGAAAAAGAAAAGAAAAGAAAAAAGGAAAAAGAAAAAGAAAAAGAAAGAAAGAAAAAGAGGGCATAAAAGAATTGAAATAAAAGCCCCATGCAATAATAGTAACTTGGTCCATACATTTCAAGCATGGCCAAGTTCTTTTTAAATTTGATGTTGATAGGGCAGTGAATGAATTTGGCTAAACAAGTTTAATCTTAGCCAAAGTGTCTAGGTTAGATTAGTGAATAAATCTGGCCAGACTGTCTAATCCTGGTCAGATAGCCCTAGGGTAGAGTAATTTCTTAACCCAACAGTCTAATCTGGGTTAACTGTCATAGGAAACTAGGTTAGAAGATAAGTTAGTATGTAGGCTAGTTGCTTTAATGTTTCAGTTCAATAAAACCAGCTTGATGTAAGTGTTGCACCATGTTTCAAGTGCTTAAAAGATAGTTTGGTCAAGCCCCATGGTGGTCTCTACTTCAAGAACTTTGGAAAAACCCATAAAAACGCTTTTATCCTAAGTTTTT
>ML826280.1:195914-224641 GCA_009831015.1 Picea engelmannii
CAGTTCAATAAAACCAGCTTGATGTAAGTGTTGCACCATGTTTCAAGTGCTTAAAAGATAGTTTGGTCAAGCCCCATGGTGGTCTCTACTTCAAGAACTTTGGAAAAACCCATAAAAACGCTTTTATCCTAAGTTTTTCCAGCACATGTGTTCTCCACTCCCCATTTATGTTCCCTGCACATATCGACGGTCCTGATCGCGGCGCCTAGATCTACGGTGTACAGAGCATTCCGGACCCCCCCTACCGTTCTGCTTTTAACCGGGGGGGTCCGGAATCGCTGATAACATTTGCACGCATCTGGATGGCCCAGGGTTGAGCGCTTAAATCAACGGTCTATATTGTATTCCATACCCCCCTGTCTGTTATGCCTTTAATGGAGGGGGGGGGTCCGGAATGAGAGATAAAGGACGCGCAAATATCTGCAACTAGGAAACGAGCGCTCAGATCAATGGCCCAAATTGTATTTCGGATCCCCCTGGATGACTTGCTTTTAGCGGAGGGGGGGGGGGAGTCCAGAATGGTTTTTCCCCTTTGGCGGGTCCCTTGTCATACGTGGCGTAAATCTATTTTCCCATAAGTCCTGTCACCATATGCTATCTGACAGACCCCCGTCACTTATGGACGTCACCTTCCACTTCTTCCCGAGTTAGTCACATCCCATAACTGTTGTCAGTCGCCTCCCCCCTTTCACTCATGGCAAGCCCCTTATTACGACTTTTACCTCCAATCCCTAGCCACCACGTCACCTGTCCGTATCTTTCAGCCACCGTCACCTGCCATATCACCCCCAAGTGACCCGTTGTCCATTTATTACTGGATAACCTATCCATTATCCAGCTGACCTGTCTCCCGCGCCCAACCGACTCCAATTTAAATAAAACCACCGTTATTTCTCTCATTTTTGCTATTCACCCATCGCACCAGAGAAATTCACCACTACTCCTTCGTTACATTCCGTTGCCCACACCCACTGTTAGTCGACCCCACTAACATCGTGTTTTATTGCAGGTACTGTTGCAGAGATGGCGCCAAAATCCAAACAAGCGAAAGGAGAGGAGAATATGTTTCTCCTGCCTCCTGTCGACCTGGACAGAATCCCACTGGTCGACAAAGACCGGTTAATCGCAGATACCAAATGTGATTTCGACTTCTCAAACCTCCAGTCTTGGCTCAGGGAAGTGTTCCTGGACCAGAGTGATGAAATTGGACTCTGGGAGTCCAATTTACCCCTCTATCTCTTCCCTCAGATCCACCACTTTCCCGATTTTTCTCTCAAGTGTCAAGTTCATTATATCCCCGAGCAAAAAGTCATCGTCTCCTCGTCCGGAGACATCCTGTTCCTCATCACGCTCGAAGCCATAGACCAGATGATGCAAATCTCCTGAGCCGACTTTGCGTCCCCTTTCAACCTGGAAATCCTTACCGAGCTGTATCAAAAAATGAATTTTCCCCAAAGAGCTCAGATATTCAAATTTTTCCTTCCCACATCCGCTCAATTCCCCTCCACAAATCCCCCTTATTTGTCTTCCATGTTCTCGACGAAAGGAAACCAAGTCATCTCATCCCTTTGCGCTCTGTTGGGATATTATTCTGACCAGTGGGTAGATGAACCCATTCTGGACTTCTTATCCATCTTCTCAGGAGATGAAAAGCCCACCACCCAGTTTGATTTCAGCACCTTCTTGGCAGACAATATTCACGAACAGTTCGTGATTTTTGGCATGGAAGGCATGTTCAGAAATTCATCCATACTAGCCTACTTGTTCGTTTTCTTCCAGGCGGACAAATTTAGTTTTTTCATGCAGAAGATGGATGAAGATAGTAAGCCTCGGGTAGTCACAGCGTGGACCTCATTGCTAAAGCACAATTACACAGAGTATAGTTTCAAGGCGTTCATCGATCAGTTCTACCACCCTGTGGTAAGTATGTTGAGCGGCAGGCCCGAGCCCCGAATAAATGACGAAGTCTAGAGAATCTTGCATCTCTCTGACAAGACGAAGACCGGGGATTGGTATCTGTACCAAAATCACACCGAGATCAGAGTATACGGGTGCGAATTGGCACAGTATAAGCCGCCCAAATATTTGTCTGTCATAATCTTTGCTCTAGAATATATAAGGCAGATTATAAACTCACATGATATTCATTTTGTATCCTCGAAGAAAAAGCAGCAACTTAGAATCAAGGGGCAGATTGGCTCCTTCATCTGCAATAGTCGTGGCGCAGGGGAAGAAGCAGACAGAATGCTGAAAGACATGAATTTCTTCATGAGTTTCCCATGGCACTATGATCCTTGTGGGATCATCTCAGATATGAGAGTGAAAAACAAGAACATTCTGTATGTTCATGTGTCCAAGCCCAAAATTGAGAAATTCGCCAATCAGACAGTGTGGGAGCCTAACACCTTGGTCGAAGTGGAACAACAGTTTCCCCCGACCACTGTGTCACCAACGACCACTCCACAGGTCCCAAAAGAGAAGAGGCCGAGGCAGGATTTATCTCTGCCTGCAACTGAGGTATCCTCCGAGGAGTTCCAGCTGCACACTAAGAGGCCTAAGACTTCGTCAGTTCCTGGCCCGACAGGGGAAAAAGAAGCCCCGCCTACCACAGTGACCAAGTCTATTATTCGTACCTTCAGTTCGAGCCTCTATAAGGACATCACTCCATCATTACCGAAGAAATCCACAGACTCCCCATTGGACACTCAACCAGGCAAAACTGGGCCCAAGTTGAGCATTTTCGAGAAGTACGAGCTGATCAAGAAAAAGAACCAGACCCTTACCAGCAGTACTTGCGCTCAGTTTTGGAAGCAGACGTCGACTGCGCAACATAGGTTGTTGTCTGCATTTGAAATAGAAAAGGGCAGAATGCACATGGCCTTCCTCCAGGCGCAGGTACCAGATCCTAAGGCGATCACAGACTACAAGAGGGCCACCTTCAAATTCCAGACGAAGGACGTGCACCCAACCGATAAGATGGATCTGCACAAGCAGACCGGAGAAATGGTTTTCTATACGTTGGCTCATGCTTCCGCCTCTGCAGCCAAATTGCAGGTGTCACTGAACAATGTTCAAACACAGCTCAAAATGGAGAAAATTTCATCGTTCGCAAAGGACAATAGAATCAAAACTTTGGAGGAGATGGTCCTCAAGATCGGTTATGATCCTTCGAACGTCAAAGCGGTAGAGGAAATGATAAAGAAGAAGAACGTTGATATAGCATCCTTGAGGAAACAACTGAAGCTCCCGCCCACAGAAGACTCGAAGGCGAAGGAGATAGCAGAGAAAGAAGGCGAGAAGGATGAGATGCTAAAGATGCTCATGGAGCAGAACGCACAGCTCAGAGAAATGGAAGTTGAGATGGAGAAACTATTAAAGGAGAATGAACAACTAAATCCAATGGAAGTCATTCCATTGAGTGCCATTCTGATTCCAGGAGTAAGCACAGCATCAGTGACAACAGTCCCATCTGCAACTCCATTGACATCCCAAGAGAAGACAACAGACCTGGCCAAATCCATGGAAAAGATGAACCTGCAGGAAACAGAGATCAACAGGCTTAAAAAGGAAGTTGAGAACCTTCAATAACTCAAAACTTCTTTCCAGACCAGCCTCTCCAAGGAAAAGTAGGTGACAGAGCAGCTCAAGCAGGAATTACAGCAGCTCCAGAAGCAGACAGTGGCAGGGAAGACTTTGGCCGAGGTTAAAGAGAATTTATGGACGGACATTACTAAATCCATGAATGAAATATGGCCAATGATCCAGATGATGTTTGAGCAGAATGAGTTGGTGTTGAGGAGCAAACAGGCCATTGAGAAGATCAGAGTAGAATTGGGAGACATGCCAACACAGGCAAATGAGATCATCAAGTTCTTCAATTCTAAGACCAGGGAGGAACTGGAAGAGCTGAAGATTGAAGACAGAACAGAGACCATCCTTAAGGTCAAAAGAGTTTTGACCAAGAGAGGATTAATGCTTCAGTTGGAAGAAAAGGTTCAGGCCATGGACCTAGGGATACATAGATTCTTCAGCAAGATTGAAGCTCTCCAGAAGAAAGGTCTTCCTGGTCTGAAAGTGATCAATGATAAATTAATGACACTCCCAGACTACAAGAAGAGATTAGCCGAAGTGGCTAAGGACAGTTCAAAGTTTGCTGGCATACAAGGGAGCATCACCTGCAAAGTATTCCTGGATGCCCTTCAGTGGGACATCAATATCCAACACGAGATTCGATACATATTCCTCACCAAGCCTACATTTGCCAAGTATACAGAAATGGACGAAGTGTATCGAAGACTGCTCAAAGTCAACGTGTCGAGTCATCTCAGATGGGAGGAGCTCTGTGATCTGATCGATTAGCAGATGGGCTATCCAGGTCCAGTCAGTTGTCCAGTCAGAAGAGGTCGTGCAAAGGCTTCACCAACGGTCTACCCAGAAATCAGCGTGCAGTTACACCAAGTCATCAAGCAGTTCCTAGACTTAGGAAGTTTGTTAAGTTAGTTAGGCTAAAAATAGATTTAGCACTTCCTGGTCATTTATGA
The DNA here is from genome assembly GCA_009831015.1 of Picea engelmannii. NCBI lineage: Eukaryota > Viridiplantae > Streptophyta > Pinopsida > Pinales > Pinaceae > Picea > Picea engelmannii. The sequence goes on from ML826280.1 coordinate 200,456, forward strand.
CAGGAACGTTTGTAATTTGAGTGATAAATACTTCACCTTTCGAAGTATTGGGGGTTGTTGATCTTCACACCCTGACGCTATCAGACTGTAACAGTTTTGAAGATATCTTCGATTAATAAAAAGGAGGCACTTTGACAGGATTCTTGCATGTATTCATCGGTGATGTTTTCTCTCTAAGTTGAATGTTATTCTTGCTTTGTGATCATCTTGTTTTCTAATTCTAATCTTTAAGAGTAACGAATGTTTCAGGATTTATCTCGTATACCATGTTTCCGACTCGAACGATTTTAGTGTTTTTCTTCTGGTATTTTCAATAAAGGAATTCTTAACTGCTTCTTTGTTGAAATTATTTTTTCTCATCTTTTCTGCTAATCATCATTTAAGCTACTAAAAGATCCAGTGATTATATTATATCGCCCTGTGAAAGCTTTTCCTTTGCGTTTCTGGTTGTATTTCATATTTTATTAAACACAAACCCCATAGCCCAATGGATGTGTAGACTATCTCAACCAATTCGAAAAACACTTTAACAACGAAACCGACCTATTTCTTTACCTAGCCTAATATTTAAAATTGGAAACATAGCTAAATCATATAGAGAGATCCCTCTGTGAAGTTGGAAGGGCTAGATCCCAGCTTCAAAAGTGGTTGGATAAAGTTACCTTTGTAGATTTTTTCTTTCGTCAACCTTTGGGAAATTTACCAAGTGCTAACACAAGTGTTATATTAATGTACATTATCATCCAATAACTATAGAGTAAATAAGCAATGAACAAATGAACAATCATACACATATAGAGTACACTAGTGTTTTACGTGGAAACCCAAAGCGAGGGAAAGCCACATAATGCTTTTTCTTATATGTCTTGAAGAATTACATTCATTTGAAACACCAACTTCCTTTGTTTTTCAGCTGCAACTAGAAGAAGACTCCAACCCCTTGTTTCTCAGGCTACAACCTGAAGGAAGCTCCAACTCCTCTATTTTCTGGCTACAACCAGAAGGAGGCTACAACCCCCTATGTTCTACGACTACAACCACCTGTCCTTGCCCCATCCAACCGCCCTGAAGTAGAAGTAGAATGATGGAACCACTGTCACACTATCACTGTGAGATATACCGCTGTAAACCTGTACCAATAAATTTGAACCATGCATCAACATGTACCTCAACCTGTAATCAACCTATACCATAAACAAATGCTTCAACCATGCACCAACCTGTACAAAACAACCTATAATCAACCTGTACTATAAAAAAGTGCATCCAACCATGTACCAAGTATGTACCAATCATGTGTCAACTACTCATCAATATGTACCAACATCATCAACTATACACCTCATGTATGTGGCAACTCATCAACTACTTATCTCAACCTTGTACCCAACATGTACCTCAACCAAAAGCCCTCATCAATATCATCATCCAAATATGATTTGTAACTCTATAATAGACCTAGTGTATATGATCACATACCTGAAAACCTTCCTTAACTTTAACAACAAGAGACTGGCATTTTCATCAAACTTTTTTTTAGTCTCACATGACTAGTTTTGGATTAGTCAACAACCCTGACTTGAAATAATCATAACTATGTACCTTTAGTGAATAAAGATCTGAAACTGATACACAATGTTCTTCAGTGTGTTTTATGCAATTCCTCCAGGTGTCACTACTTGGAACCTCTAAAAAAAGGAGTTATAGCACAAATGGAATACCTTGTTGAATTTTGGATTATTCGAGATAGCGACCTTGTAGAGCGTGCCCCGCGTGAAATATTTGTTGAATCGATCTAAAAATGTTACAAAAAATACTACCGATTGTACTCTAACCAACACATTTGGTCTTACCAAATTTGGATCTATTATGAAGAAGTTAGGACATTTTTACCCGAAACACTTGTTTTAGACTAGTTTCAAGACTAGCCACAAACCCTATTTTCCACGGAGTGTAACTCCAAAAATACAACGACCCACAAGATAATTTTTTTACCACAGATACTTGGATATGTTTCCTCGATGGCCTATGAATCTCACGGTCTGAATAATTCTAGAAATTTTTTTATTGTGAAAATGGTGAGATGGCTTGTAAATAACATACCTTAGAAAGCATCATCAAAAGAATTTATCCACCCTTGAATTCTAGCCTTCTTTTCTTCACCTTCCCTCTGAAATTTGACTTAGATATCCTTTGGTTACCTCAGTCACCTATACATATTCAATATGCTCAAGTGTGATCTAAAATGACAGAGCCTTGCCTCTTATTTATACTCTCCATCTTCTAGGTCACTTAACCCATTCCTAAGTCACTTAACCTATTTTTAGGTCACTTAACCCATTTATAGGTCACTTAACCTATTTTCCTCATTTTTAGGGTTAACCACTTTCCATAATTAGAAAGTTCTCCATTACTTTATCATTTAAATATTCCTCATTGACTTTGTTACCTCACTTTATCATTTAAATAATCTTCTTTGATTTTGTCACTTCACTTTATTATTTAGATAATCCTTCTTGACTTTGTCACTTTACTTTATCATTTAAATAATAATTTCCTCTTTGCAATATCTTTGACTTCTTTGACCTTTTGGGGCTTCAAGCCAACATATGAGGGTCCTCCAACTTCGTAAGGCCATAACCCTCAAACTGTGAGGAGTTATGTGACGTTCCACATACCACCAGAAATGGCATGACATGTACTATCCATGTAGAATAGTATTACCTTCAAATATACTAAAACTCATATGCTTAGACATGAAACAACCTTGGGTCCATTACCCAAACCTTTGTACTACCAGAATTCGCTACAGAACTTTCTTCAAGGGTTGACATCAATGACAACCAAACTTAATCAACAATCTCCTCTTTTGGAATTGATGGCAACAATATGATGCAATACTGAAATTATGTCATGCAATACTGAAGTCATATCACTCATGCTCCCCCTAGAAACATGCATTTATCCTCTGCATCTCTGTGACCATTTCTCCCCCTGAAACCATGCCTCTGTCATCTGCATCTGATGAATCTCTCCCCCTTTGTCATCAATGGAAAAGGTATATTTCCATTCGTGGCTTCTCCCCCTGACTAAATTGTCCTCTTTATGGTGCTTCCTCGTGTACATCTAAGACATATAAGATAAGCATTCAAAATCATTCATTTTGGAGTAGAAATAACTTCGAGTCTCTGGCGAAGATACTCAAAGGCTTTCCATGGAAGTGGTTTTGTAAAGATGTCTTCCACTTGTTCTTTTGTGCCCACATACTCAACTCTGGTGTTCTTTTCTGCAACTTGTTCCCATAGAAAGTGATACTTGATTGGAATGTGCTTCGTCTTGGAGTGCATCACTGGGTTCTTTGAGATACTGATGGCGCTTGTATTATCACAATAGATAGGAATGGGCTCATCATACTCAACATGTATATCTGTCAAAGTTTGTTTCATCCAAAAAACCTGTGTACAACATGTTGTTGCTGCAATATACTCTGTCTCGGCTATAGATAGAGATACTGATGATTATTTCTTGCTTAGCCATGATACTAAACACTCAACCAAGTAGAACATTGCTCCACTGGTGCTTCTTCGATCATCAATACAACCTGCTCAATCAACATCTGTGTAGGTAATAAGAGATAAATCATTTCCTTTTGGATACCATAATCCAAACTCTTATGTTCCTTTAAGATATGTGAAAAATTTCTTCATTGCTAATACATGTGATTCATTTGGTGTTGCTTGAAATCGTGCCACTTGTCCAACTGCCTGCATTACATATGGTCTGGATGTTGTCACATATAGTAGGCTACCAATCATTGACTTGTATTGTTTCTTATTTGTAGACTTTGAATCATCATCTTTGCTTAACTTGCAATTGGTTTGCATGGGAGTGATAACTGGTTTGCAATATTCCATTCCGAACCTCTTTAGCATTTCTCTGATATACTGGTTTGAGAAATAAAAATTCTTTGGTTGCTTTGACGTATCTGAAGTCCCAGAAATAAGGATAGTTCTCCAAGTAATGACATGTCAAATTCATTCTGCATATCCTTTGTAAATTTCTGGCTTAACCTGTGATCATCACTACCAAAAATAATATCATCAACATAAACTTCAATTAATAAAATATCACCTTGACTTACCTTGATGTAGAGGTTTTTGTCTGCACTTTCATTTCTAAACCGTGCCTGTTGTAGATATTTATCCAGTCTAGAGTATCATGCTCTAGGAACCTATTTTAGACCATACAAGCCCTTATTTAATTTGCACACATAGTCTGCATTCTCTGACAACTGAAATCCTTATGGTTGTTCAATGTAGACTTCTTCTTCAAATTCCTCATTCAGAAAAGTTGATTTTACGTCCATTTGATGCATTTTAATATTTTTGGAGCATGCATAACCTAAAAGCAATCAGATTGCTTCCATTCTGGCAACTGGGGAAAATGTCTCTTCAAAGTCAACTCCTTCAACCTGTGCATATCCTTTACATACCAATCTAGCTTTGTTCCTTGTAACATGTCCATCTTCATTCAATTTATTCATGTATACCCACTTTGTGTCGATCACATTCTTATCCTTTGGTCTTGAAACCGATTCCCAAGTGTCATTTTTCTCTATTTGATCTGATTCTTCATCCATGGCCTTGTTCCAAAATTCATCCTTGTTGGCCTCTTCAAAATAGGTTGGTTCAATTGTAGATGTGAGTGCTAGGTGTGTTTGTTATGGTGAACAGATTCTTCTTCTAGTCTCAACTCCTACGTCTTTGTTCCGATAATCTGATCTGAAGGATGATTCTTCTGCACTCGTCTACTAGGTGTCTTTGGAGGCACTTGTTGAACTTGCTCTTCTGCTTCTGTCGAATTCTCTTCATCTTCCTCTTCTACTTCCTTTTAATCTTTTGCTTCTTCTTTGAAAAGTTGTTCCATTGATTCATTTTCTTCTTCCTTTGATTCTGGTTTACATGTTGAATCAATTGTTACGTTGATGCTTTCTACAACTTTGTTTAATCTTAGATTGTAGCACTTGTATGCTTTCCTTGTACTTGAGTAACCAACAAGTACTCCTTTGTCCACACGAGAGTCAAACTTTCCCATTTTTCCATCTTCTTTTTTGATGTAGCATTTGCTTCCAAAAACTCTGAAGTGCTTCACATTTGTTGGTCTTCCTTTCCATAGCTCGTAGGGAGTTTTGTCAGTGTTGTTTATGAGCATTACTTTGTTTTGAATGTGAATTGTCGCATGCATTGTCTCTGTCCAATATATATCTGTCAATTTTGAATCCATTAACATTGTTCGAGCCATTTTTTGTATCGTCATGTTCTTTCTTTCAACAACTCCATTCTGTTGAGGTGTCCTAGCAACGGATAATTGTCTTTTTATTCCATGACTGCTAAAGTAGTCCATAAATTCCTTTGAAGTGAACTCTCCTCCAGTATCACATCTCAAGCATTAGATTTTTGAATCCATTTCATTTTCAACCATTTCCTTGTAGATCTTGAAGTTTTCAAAAGCTTCCGACTTATTCTTGAGAAATCAAACTGCAGTCATTCTTGTATAATCATCAACTAATAACATAAAGTATTTCTCACCTTTTAAACCCTTTGTTGTAGGTTGTTCAACTAGATCAGTATGCACAATTTTTAGTGGTCTTGTCGTTGAATATTCCTTTGATTTGAACCTGGTCTTTGTTTGTTTTCCTTGTTGACAATGCTTGAATAAAGTGTTGGTTGGTTTCATGATCCGAAGCATTTCTCTGTCTGCTTCTCTTCTTCTGACTTTGACAAGGTTATCAAAATGTATGTGACCCATTCTTCTATGCCATAGCCAACTTTCATCTTCCTTTCCTAGAAAACACTTTTCATTTCCAATTTCACTTAATACATATATGTTGCTTGAAGTTTTCGCATTTGTAGCAATCAATTTTCCTGAACCTTCTTTTCTTATCTCGCATTTTTGTGAATCGAAAGTAACTTTATGACCTTGGTCACACATTTGACTCACACTTAGAAGATTATGTTTCATATCTTCTACTAGTAGAACATTTTCTGCCTTGGTATTCTTGTTCCCAATTCTGATTGTGCCTTTTCCAATGATTTAAGTTTAATCATCATTTCCGAAGGAGACTGATCCGTCTCTTTCCTTTCGTAATGTAAGCAACATGTCTCTATCACCTATCATGTGTTTTGAACAGCCATTGTCAACATACCAACCACGTTTCTTCTACATAGTTTGTAGAGCGAGTGTGCATTCTTCATTGCTATACTGATCCTGCTTTCTTATCCATGTCATTTTCTGAAGTTTGTACATGTGATTGTTTTTATTCTGTTGCGGTTCTCTAGGAAGGACTGTCATTCTGCAATCTTTGGGCATGTGTCCAAAATTGTTATATTTGTAACATTCCACTTCAGTTCTCAAAGATTCAAACCTACTGTAACTTCTTCTCTGTGTATCACTAGGCCTTCTTGGATAAACCCCTTCGTGTATGACTTTCAAAGTTGTTTGTGTTCCTGTTGTTAGCTCTGCAATTCACAGTTTTATGTCCAAAATTATTACATGCATAACATAAACCAAACAAAATAGTTCGATACCTGGGAGTTGAAGATCTTCTAAAAGGAGGTACTCTTATAAATTATTCTACTTCCTGAGGCCTATCTGTCGGTTGTTGATTCTAAAATCTTAATCTTCTCGGTGGAGGAGTGTCACTGTAATCTTCCTATCCCCATTGATTGTTTCTGCATAGCTTTTTGGATATGTTTCTTGCTCTGTTGTTTTGGAACTTGATCATTTTTCTGTCTGATTGTATCCAAGTCCGGACTTGTCATGATGGGATTTTTTACTGCTGATAATGTCATCCAAAACTTTTGAGTTGGTCTGCATATTTTTATTTTGAAGATCCTTTCTTAATGTGACAATCTCTGCTTCCAAATTTTCAATGATCTTGTCTTTTTCTTCTAGCTGTTCTTTGAGTGCTTCTTCAATTCTTTTATCTTCTTTTATTTGAACCTTTAAATTTGTGATCATTTGTTCTAGTTCTTGAGTGTCTTCTTTCTTGTCTAGTTCTACTTGTAGTTTCTTGTTTTTCTTCATTTCTCTTCTGATAACTTATATGGCACACATTAATTCCTCTCGGTAGTCAACTTCTGTCTCTTCAATTTCTTTTTCGACTTCTTCATATTCTTCTTCAGCTTCTTCATATTCTTTTTCAGAGTCTTCTACTACCATGAATATAACTCTTTATGTCTCATTGTCACTGACTTCATCTTCAACTGATGATGAGATTTCTTCTTTGGTGCATAAGCTTTTCCTAAAAACTTTCTTTGTGGTTCTCTTGCCTTTATATGTTTGTTTGCCTTTTGAGTAACCTTCATCATTTCTCTTTTTCTTATAAGGACACTTGTTAGTAAAATGACCAATACCATCACAATTAAAACAAATTAAAAGAATCTTACCTCTATTCCTATCGTTGGTTCCCTCGTTCAATATTTTGACAAAGTTGACCACTTCTTCATCATCTTCTGAGACGTCACTACAACTGTATGTTCTTGTGTTTGCCTTCTCATTTGCTTTGACTTTTAGAATGCTTTGAAGGCTGCTTCTTTTATATCTAGATTTTCCTGTTCAGTTCTCATTTCATATGCTGTGAAGATTCCATGTAATTCATCCATGCTTATTGAGTTTAGATCTGATCTTTCTTCTAGTTCTGATATCTTAGGGTCAAATCTCATAGGAAGAGATCTTAGTATTTTTTGAACAATTACAGATTCTTTGATTTCTTCTCCCAATCCTATGATTGCATTTACTATTTCATCAACACGTAAAAAGTAAGTTGCAATATTCCTTCATCTTAAGTTGTTTGAATTGACCTATGTAAGTTTGAAGCTTTGCTGCTTTGACTTTTGAATCTCCTTCATAAATATTTTGAAGTTTGTCCCAAATCTCGTTAGTTGATTTACAATGTGCAACTTTGGTGAATACCGTTTCACTAAGTCCATTCAGAAGTGCATTTTTGGCTTTGGAATTATTTTGACCGAGTTTCACTGCTTTGTCATTTGTTGGCGTTACTGCTGGTGTTGTGTATCCATCTACAATTGATTGTCAAATTTCAAATCCTTGTGTCTGTATATATGTTTTCATCGTTATGCTCCAAAATGCATACTTCTGTCCATTGAACTGTGGTATTCCATTTTTATATAAGTTGTTGCTCTCCATGATCTACCTTTCAGTGGTTAAACTAATTTCTGAAGGAACCCGCTCTGATACCAATTGTTGGATTACTGAGAGGGGTGGTGAATCAATAATATAACTACAAAGTCTTATATCAGTGTAGCATTATCATCCAATAACTACAAAGTAAATAAGCAATGAACAAATGAATGATCATACACATACAAAGTACACTAGTGTTTTACGTGGAAACCCAAAGCGGGAGAAAACCACAGAATGTTTTTTCTTATATGTTTTGAAGAATTACATTCATTGGAAGTACCAACTTCCTTTGTTTTCCAACTGCAATTGGAAGGAGACTCCAACCCCCTTGTTTCTCAGGCTACAACTTGAAGGAAGCTCCAACTCCCCTATTCTCTGGCTACAACCAGAAGGAGGTTACAACCCCCTATGTTCTTTGGCTACAATCAGAAGGTGGCTACAACCACCTGTCCTTGCCCCGTCCAACCTCCTTGAAGTAGAAGTAGAATGATGGAACCATTGTAACATTATCACTATGAGATATACCGTTGTAAACCTGTACCAATAAACCTGAACCATGCATCAACCTGTACCTCAACCTGTAATCAACATGTACCATAACAAGTGCATCAACCATGCACCAACCTGTACCAAACAACCTGTAATCAACTTGTACCATAAACAAGTGCATCCAACTATGTACCAAGTATGTACCAATCATGTGTCAACTACTCATCAACTATGACTCATGAATATGTACCAACATCATCAACTATACACCTCATGTATATGCCAACTCATCAACTAATTGTCTCAACCATGTACCTCAACTAAAAGCCCTCATCAATATCATCATCCAAATATTATTTGTAACTTTGTAATATATCTAGTGTATATGATCACATACCTGCAAACCTTCTTTAACTTTAACAACAAGAGACTGACATTTTCATCAAACTTTTATTTAGTCTCACATGACTAGTTTTGGATTAGTCAACAACCCTAACTTGAAATAATCATAACTATGTATCTGTAATGAATAAAGATTTGAACCTGATACACAGTGTTCTTCAATGTGTTTTATGCAATTCCTCCACGTGTCACTACTTGGAACTTCTCAGAAAAAAAAGTTATAGCACAAATGACATACCTTGCTAAATTTTGGATTATTCTAGAGAGCGACCTTGTAGAGCATTCCTCGTACGAAATATTTGTTGAATCGATCTGAAAATGTTACACAACATACTACTGACTATACTCTAACCAACACATTTGGTCTTACTAAATTTGGATCTGTTATGAAGAAGTTATGACGTTTTTACCCGAAACACTTTTTTTAGACTAGTTTTAGGATTAACCACAAACCATATTTTCCACATAGTGTAACTCCAAAAATACAATGACCCACAAGATGAATTGTTTACCACTGATACTTGGATATGTTTCCTCAATGGCCTATCAATCTCATGGTCTGAATCATTCTAGAAAAAAACTTATTGCGAAAATGGTGAGATGACCTGTAAATAACATACCTTAGAAAGCATCATCAAAAGAATTTATCCTCCCTTGAATTCCAACCCTCTTTTCTTCACCTTCTCTCCAAAATTTGACTTAGATATCCTTTGGTTACCTCAATCACCTATAGATATTCAATATGTTCAAGTGTGATCTAAAATGAGAGAGCCTTGCCTCCTATTTATACTCTCCATCTTCTAAGTCACTTAACCAATTTCTAGGTCACTTAACCCATTTCTAGGTCACTTAACCTATTTTCCTCAATTTTAGGGTGAACCATTTTCCATAATTAGAAAGTTCTCTATTACTTTATCGTTTAAATATTCGTCCTTGACTTTGTCACCTCACTTTATCATTTAAATAATCTTCTTTGATTTTGTCACTTCACTTTATTATTTAAATAATCCTTCATGACTTTGTCACTTTACTTTATCATTTAAATAGTAATTTCTTCTTTGCAAGATCTTTGACTTTTTTGACCTTTTGGGGCTTCAAGCCAACATATGAGGGTCCTCCAACTTTGTAAGGCCATAACTCTCAAACCGTGAGGAGTTATGTGACGTTCCACATACCACCAGAAATGGCATGACATGTACTATCCATATAGAATAGTATTATTTTCAAATATATTAAAACTCATACCATTATACATGAAAGAACCTTGGGTCCATTACCCAAACCTTTATGCTACCATAATTCGCTACCAGACTTTCTTCAAGGGTTGACATCAATGACAACCAAACTTAATCAATAGGGACAACAGGCTGAGGACACAGACAATCATTCGCACCCCAAAAACCCTGAAGAAGGCCCAAGTGTTAATGGGACGGTCCCGAACCAGGAAGAAACGACCGCGCCATAAAGGTCACATACAATCACGCCAGAACAACCACAGGAGGGCACAGTGGAAGATGTCATCAGCTGAGCAGATGAGTATGTCGAAGAGAGAACAATGGAGGATGGAACCTCGAGTCAGCCACCACAGCGGAAGGGAAAACATGCAGTACCAAGGTCATTGCGCAAGCAAGTCGCCACAACCATAGTCTTGTCGCGCATTCAAGAAGGGGTAGATATCATAGGCAACATGTTAGGTCACGTGGATAAATTGAGGTACTCTGACCATGACGTGATAGACACAGATAAGTTCCTAGAGTTTGCCAAGAAATTTTACCTACAGACTGTGGGTATAGAACACTTTGGCAAACCAATTAACCAACCAGTCCAGTGGCCTAGCCAAAAATGGGATTCTAGGCTTGTTGGACATCCCACACTTTGGGAGGAGCCAATATGCAAACAACTGCGTCAAGCAGCTGATGAAGTCACCCATGGAGGATACCTATGGCTGGAGCAGATTGTTTCAATAGACGTAGAGCTCATTGCACACATAACAGGGCTGCCATCACGGGGGGAGTCACCTGCATAGTTCCTTGATGACAAAACGAAGGAGAAGGCACTGACCGAGAAATGAAGAAGAATTATGATATAGAAAGGGGGTCACGCAGAATGATAATCAAACGTATTAGTGACGTAGTGACGAGGATGGCCACAAAAACCATGGCATGGAAGTTACTCAGGAAATGACGCAAGGAGGAAGTCCCTGTCGGGGCTGTCGCAACTACAGCTCAGTGTGCAGAGTGCACCACACTTAGATGGGCCCTGTATTTGTTGAATTTGTTCTTGGAAGACTGCAAGGACGCGTGGGAATTGGGGACATAATTTCACTATTCATGGCTACTCATACTGATCACCTTGATCAGATGGAAGGAGCCTAGGTATTCATTCTTTGGCACAAGACCCAATCCTTGCCACGCAACACGATACCTATCATTGGGGTGTGCTTTAGACCCTAAGAACAGAAAGGCGAATGCTGCCATATTTGAAGGATATTATGATGACCTACAGCAGAGCATCGCCAATACTTAGTGAGTTACACCAGAAACAATCACACATTATCAGGGCATAGCCAACTTCAAAGCAACTAGGCATGCAATTTGGATCCAAGAATGGAAGGATCCCGACAATTAATGGATACAACTGCACTACTACATTAAGGAGGAGGACATAGATATGACCATCAAGGATTGGAACGATGACTGGAGGATTCCAGTCCTGAATCAAGAAATGCCCGCAGATACGGAGGCTGAGGCAGGGCAGGAACATACACCTATTGAAGAGATAACAATGCCCAAGAAGCCAAGGACAGGTCAGAACAAGGCACAACAAAAAAAAGGGGGGGTGTCTAAGAAAGGCACCCGGGCGGGGAATAAAAATAACACCCAGGCGGGAAAGAAGAACAACACCCAGGCAAGAAAGAAGAACAACACCTAGGCGCCACAGGTACAGGAGAAACAGATAGAGACAACACATGGAACCACTTCGAGTGCTACTCAGTGGGAGAAAGGCCAAACCAAGAGGCCAATCATACAAATAAGGGGGGGGGGGCGTAAGAAATCCAAGGTGCACAAAACACCACCAGAATACACGATCACGAAGGATGATGCAGACCTTGTGGCTCAAATGGTCCATGATCGCACAATGGAGGATTTTGACGATGCTCGGCACCAAAGGGACAACATTCAAAAGGAGTTGGCAGACATGAAGCAACTCCTCCAACAGCTCAAAGAAACATAGAGGGTTGGCAGAGGCATATAAGCAGTCCCATCAGCATCACAGGCAGGAGCCGAGGCTGGATCGAGCAAGCAGGAAAGGATCTAGACAACTGCACAACCAAGCTCGACATTTCACGTCACACCCAACATGATCTGCATGGATGAAATCGTGGGGCAAACACCCTTGAAGGATTTGACTCAAATACAGTTGGTAATGACGCGGATACCAACCAAAGCCTTGTATAAACTACAAGTTAGTGTTGCACGGGAGGTTCAGTTGCGCGCACGCACAGACACAACAAAATTGCAGTAGACAAAGGAGAGTTGAGACGGGTTGGAATTGGTAATTGAGTAGGTCAAGCTTGAAACCAAAGATGAGAAAGATTGCACGGATAGGCCGGAACAAAGATTGGCGGTAGCATATGAGAAAATTCCAAAGAGCACACAGGAAATAGAGCTCACAACGACGCAAAAGATTGATCAGATTGTGCATACAATTGATCATTACAAACAAGAGATTAAGCACCTCCAGGAACAATTCGTACCTACCACTTTACCATAGGTGAAGGAACAGAGGAAGCTGGAAGCAATAACACAGATAAAGGAGATAGAGCAACAAGTCCACGCAACGATTGACTTGTTCGAGAAGGTAGCACAACTATGGACAAAGCTGGAAGAGGATCAACAGATCCAACAATGGGACCAAGAAGGAGAAAGGATAAGCGCAGCTATCTAGGACCTCAAGCAGAGACAAAAGACAATGTCGATAATAGAGTGCGTCAAGGGAGCACAGGATATGAAGAAACTGCAAGTAAAACTCATTGCCTCACAAACATAGAAGAAGGAGCGCCAAGCTCAAATGGAACTGCTCCAGGAGTGGGCAATAGAGGTCATTGCGCAGGCAGAAGATGCAAAGAATAACATGGCACAAACTCAGGTAGAGTGCGCATAGATGATCAACAACGAGATTGCAGTGCAGGTATTGGACGCACTCAAGGAGAAGATCGCGCGGGCTCAAACGTAAGCAAAGGAGATCATAGAGAAGTTCCAGGCTATCGCAGGAGAGATTGAAGAAGCGCACAAGGTTTAGGTTATGGGGGCCTGTTGGATGCAGGCTGAATCCGAAAGAATGGTTATTTTTGGAGGAGAAGCATGCAAGAGGAAAAAGACAATTGGAACAAAAAGCAGCACGTGCAAGAGAGGAAGGCGAAGCGCGCATGCATGGAAGACCTAACGAGCCTAGGGTTAGGGTTTTTGTAATGCATTATAATGGTTGGTGAGCCGAGGATATAAATAAGTAGTACTTAGGCAATGTAAGAGAGGATAGAGAGGACATCGATAAGAGACAGAGACAGACATAAGGACAAAAAGAGAGAGAGTTGTAAGAATTGTATGACTCATTAAGCTAGTGAGCTAAGGAAGGGGTGAGCGACTCGATCCTGAGGGTTAGATTGCAGGATGAGGAGCCTGGTGCGATCTAGTTAGCCTCATAGGGATCGAGGAGCTTGTGGGAAAGAGGGAGAACTAAGATTGTAACCACGCGCGACATGAGATATTTCCAAACTATAATAGAAGATTGAGAGCCAAATCTTTGTGGACGTAGCCCAGGAGGGGGTGAACCATGGTAATACTGTGTTATGTAAATGAATGAATGAATGCATCTTTGTGTTTGATTAGTTGATGAATGTTAGATGATTAGTTGATGAATGTTAGATTCCACACGCATGCATAGAATGACTGTTATAACCAGATGTTAGATGGATTGAATAAAGTTCACGACACACAAACACAAATCTCGCTTGGTCTCAAGTTGCAAACACCTGAGTATTGCAACCACCCATAGAGTTATCTCAGGTGAGACTGCATAGTACCCTCTGTGTACTGTGTTGCCTTCTGGTTTACTAGAGGGGGTGATAGTTTTTAAGGGCTTTTGTTGGGAAGCTTCTTAGTTCTAAACCAGGGTCAATCTGTGATAGTCAATGAGAACCAAAATACCCATAAGGAATCTGCAAGACCAATAGAAGAAGAGTAGATAAAGGACAAAGCCAACAGTTCCTTTTGGGTTGAGCATTGTTGTGACAAGGTTGCACGAGAAAATAATTTATAAGTTTAGGAATATCGAGGGATGGTTAGAAAAACTTAATTGCTATATAGGGGTGAAACAAGGATGCAATTTGTCCCCTACCCTTTTTGGCATTTATATTGACAAGTTAAATGTGTGTTTGGAGAAAGCAGGTTGTCTCGGTACTACTTGGTCAAAATAGTTATCATTTTTTTTAACATATAACCAAGGACACCACCCTCTAGCCCATAAGCAAGGCTAACACATGCTTCACGACTCACAACGCTAGCAACATTTTTCTCATCAAAAGTGAAACATGCCATAAGTGAGATATGAAACCAGGTGGGAAGGATAACATTTCTCCTCCCTAACCACTTGAGCTAGTTCCAATTGACAAAAATATTCTAGATGTTTCAAACATATCTTATAGAGGGACATTGTGAGAATCAAACTGGTAACAATCATTCTTCTTTTTTACCTAGATGATATTGTTATTTTGGCAATGAGTCTCTCCAATCTTGACAATCAACTTAGAATTTTCCAAGATTTTTGTGCTAGTTTTGAAATGTCAGTGAACATTGATAAGACAAAGGTTATGATCATCAAATTTAGACAAATCACCTGCCCTAATTTTGTATATGACAATAACATATTAGAGGAAGTTCATTCATACAAATATCTTGGAGTTGACTTCCTTTGCAAGTTTAGTTGGAACTATATTGTGGAGAGAAGGATTGAAGGAGGTTGGAAACTCAATTTTGGTTTTGAGAAAAATTATGAAATACAAATTATTGGCTTTGAAAAAAAGACAAAGTCCTCTTTGATATGCTTGTTACTCCAATGATCTTATATTATTGTGAAGTTTGAAGTTGTAGCATTTATAGAGAAACTTGGAGAAAAACCGAACAAACACATAAGTGTTTTAGAATTAATATCTTAAAATTAAAAACAATATGCCATATCCAATCTTTCTATTGGGTGTTGGGTTTTGACCCATTGAGAGTAACACTATGATTAGGTACTTAATGTACAAGCAAAACAATCAACATGAACACTGAGAAGCTTCCTAGTTTTGCTTTATATACCAATCAAAGTCACTCAAGACCTAAGAGAGGGTGGATTAAAGATTGAGATTCTTGGCTTAACCATTTGAGGATAAAAGAGGAGGTCTCTTATTGATACCATTAAAAATACACACAACTAAATCTAAAGAGAAATTGTCTTGCAATAAAAAATTAATAATAAGAGAAAATAAATGTATTATAAGGAGATCATAAACCCCAAGCTAGAAAATCAATTATCTTTCAAATACATGCAAAGTAAAGAAGAAAATTAATATTCACTAAAATAAGAAAAAACACTTTCATGAGCTAGAGACTGAAACTAGGTATTCCACTACACCTAGTGGGTGAAAAGATTACAGTGAAGGATGAAAAACACTCCCCCCTAAACAACCTTAACTACAAAGAGATTAAGTCTCATGTTCAAGCCGTTCATAACACCTTAACTCTTAACTCGTAAAATAAAGAAAAGAGCTAAGAAAACTTCTTTATGATTGTAACAAAGTTGGTCTTAAGTGACAATGATGGTAATAATCATCGATTACTCTTATTACGCATTTTCACACACACACACACATTTTCCATGGAAAATTGTCTTGGGGAAACCCTATGGACAAGTGGATTTGACCTTGTGATCTCCTTTTCCAATATGAATTCGGCATAACAAGTCAAACTACTCAATAAAACTCTCACGATTGCTAAATATATCTATATCTATATATATTTTATGCGAGAAAACCTTTGTGAGATCCCCCTCTTCCTCGGAATAACCATATGGAGGGTGGTTAAATTGTAATATGAACCTATGACAAATGGCTTCAGAGCGGATGGTTGTTCCACTGATTGAACTAATCCTTAGAGGTCCATCTTCATATATATGTGTGTTTATTTTATGAATTGTTTGACGTCCCTACAAATGTATAGTAATGTTTTCCTTCAAAGCATGAAAAGCCTAAAATACTTATGACTCATGTAGTGCAAGCAAACCCTAGCTACCTCTATAACAAGTTGATGGTTCATAAGGGGCATACTTCTTCTTTTGCCAAATGTCTTTGAGTTTGTTAAGAACCAAAGATATCTGAATAAAATCACCACACAAGATATATGGAACAATACAGAAAAACCACATTTTTATTATTATCAAACCCTTATGGTAGGACAACATCATACAATGGATTTTATTATGGAAGAGATCCTATTTTGTTCACTTGCCTCTTTGAGGGGGCAACCTCATAATGAGCTTTAACTTCAAATAAGATACTTCTCAACTTGGCTCATTACATTGCTTGAAGCCCTTTATATAGTGTTACCAACCACCTACGAACATTTTAGAGGAGGAACCTTCTAGAAGTAAAGCCTTATAGTAAGTCCTCTTACATTTATTATGTCTACACTAATATATCTAACTACCATAGTGGACCTTATTTAGTAATATAGTGGAACCAGTCCACCTTACATTGAATGGCCTCCATTATTATCACTATGGGCCCTCTGCCCCCCTCGTTACCTCTCTAACTATACTACATTCCATCCCCCTTAATTAAAACGTTGTCCTCAACACTTGTTATGAGGGTGTACAACTATATGTCAGGGTCCCATGGATAACTGTGGACCATAGTGCTGAAGGAGACTAGAGAACAAGGGTTTCATGTAGAAATGAAAACCACCATGTCGAAGTAGTCCAACCACCATTGTAAACCGATGTCCCATGTCCAAATGCTCATGTGAACTCCACACAAAAGATATCTGAACCTAATAGCCAACTGAAAATTATGCTCCAAAGATTGACACATGTCATGTGGATCCAAATAAGAAGATCCATCCGCATATTGGGAAATGGTCATAGCTGAATCTAAATGGAATAATACCACTGTATAATATGCAAGATGAACATTGATAATCATAACTAGCTCCTGATTTGTTACATTGAAGTTTTCTACAAAAAAATGGAGTAGAATCATAAAATAAAATATGAAAGTGATTGTCATCCCATAAATGACAACTATCCATATACCAATCATCACAATCATCCTCATAATCATACCAATGATATCTTTCTTGATCATATTCGCCCATAATATACTTTTCTTGCCTTGAAAGTTTGGATTCTTTAATGCATTCCTCTTGAATATGTTGCATTTCAACTTTGAACTCTTGAATTGTTGTCTTGATCGCTGCCATTATTTGAGAGTGAATATCTATCGGAAACACCACATATAATATACCAAAAGAAAACTCTTAAAATGATTTATCCTATGACATTGATCTAGTAACAATTTAAGCACCCTATGAAAAGTTATGAACTTTGCATTCCTGCCGCTGTCACGAAAACCCCCCAAAATGGCCGATTTTAAATCAACAATATCTTCACTTCCAGAGTTTCGATTTGGACGATTTTGTTTTGAAATTGGGTGAAATTGTGAGAGGAACTTAGATCTATAATTTGTTTTGGAAAATTTGGCCCTAGTTGCTACAAAAATTAGAAAAATCATGCGACCGTCCATGGAAAAAAACCTTGAAAATAACAAATTTTAAAATCTCAATAACTTTACTTTCCAGACTCCGTTTCATACGATTTTTTTTTTTAAATTGGATGTTTTTCTGAGAGGAACTTATATCTACAACCAATTTCTGCAAATTTTGTACAAAAATATACATAAATTGTTCGAAATGTCATGACCCTCTTTTGCTTCTACGAAAAATCTGCGAAAATAGAAAAAAAATTGCCCACAATTCTTGCCAAGGAAAGTGCTATGATACCACTTGTTAAAAACCAAAGATTTGAATACAGAAACACCACTAATATTCAAAGACAATATAGAAATAAACCACTTTTATTATTATTAAACCCTTAGGGTAGGAGAACACCGTACACTGAATCCTATTATGGAAGGGATCCTCTCCTGTTCAGTTCCTCTTCGAGGGGACAATCTCCTGAGCTATTCGCTCTCCTCTTATATTTATTATCTCTATACTAATATATCTAACTATCATAGTGGGCTTTATTTAATCATATAGTGGACCTAGTCCACATATTGAATGGTCTCCACTCTTATCACTATGGGCACTCAGGCCTCCACTACCTCTCTATAGCAACACTACTGAGGCTTAAGTAGTTATTATGATTCAGAGGAAGAGAAACTCTTAACCAATCAAATGCAAATTAAGATGCTACTCCAAGACCAAAAGTGGTTTTAGCCTAACAAAATATACCCTGGAAAACTATCGTGTCATGTCATCGCTGAGGCTACAAGCTACCTGTCTTAATGTACCGTGTTTTCAAGAAGTTACCTGTTTTAGTTTCATACATGAAGCCACGACACTCCGCCTTGTTGCACTGTAAATATATAGTGATATTTATAAATTGCTTAATGTCTCTAGAATAATTAAAACGGACGTCAAGTTTTTATACATTGATGAATATATAGGGCGAATGCCAAAGAGATTTTATACTGGGTATGAGATTCTAATTTCATCTGGCAGTGACACTCAAGGGATGGATCGTTCGAAACAATCTCTTCCGCAGGGTAAAACTTCCGCTTTCAAACTCGATCCTTGCCAGGTTTATTTTCGGGCTAGAGGGCCTTCTTTTCTTATAGTAATGATGTGGTCTTGTTTTTTCCTTCGTGTGCTTTCCCACCGTGCAGAAATTGTTATTCGGACATTAACAGAATTCCTTGAAGTTGCCATCAATTTCGTGGTGTACGTCCGGGGCGTCTACCCTGCAGGTGTTCTTTATATTTAATTGCAATGGGAACAGTGTTTGTAGATGTGTATAAAGGATTGAAGTTTTGATGTATGGAATTGGGTGGTTGGGTACAGAGGCGTTTGAAAGGAGGAGATACCTGAATATTCCAGTGCAATGGGCTCGCCACCCTCGCCTCAGAGATTACATCCATTCTACAGTTGCAACCCTCCAAACTTTTATTCAAAAGGTACACACCACTACTTATCTCTGTTTATTTATGAAAATTATAGTGTTTTTTCACTGTTCATGTCTAGACTCTCGCTACTTGCTTCTCCTATTCCACGGTAATTTAAATAAGATTAAAGACTCAGTTGCATTAGCACAGACCTATCTAAACCCAATCTCGGGTCTGATATGCACCTTGAAGCTGCAAAGTTGCATTAGCACAGACCTATCTAAACCCAATCTCGGGTCTGATATGCACCTTGAAGCTGCAATGTTCAAGGTTGGTTTTCTTGAGTTCCAATATTTGATATGTTGACCATTAGGTGCATATCATTATTTACATGGAGGTTTAGATGAGTCTGTGGTAATCATTAGGTTCATTCATTATTTGCACCCCTGTTTACTATTTAGTAGTGTCCATATTCAATGCACCATTATTATGCTGAAAGGCGTACACCTATTGACCATGGGCACATTTAATAGGTTTTTAGTGCTTAATCAGTTTTGTATGGACACGATTAAATATTGATGGAATATTCTTAGTAGTCCCACTAAATCACTGGTTGTGATTTCAGCCACTAACTTCCTCACTATTCTAAAGACATCAGTTTACATGTTTATTTTTTTACTTTTACTTAATCATATTTAAAATTTACTATGGTGGCTAGCTGATTGCCACAAATGAATGATTGACTTTTCATTTGCTTGCCCTCTCATTTGTCATTTAATTATTTGGGTAACCCGTGGTTTACCTATTCATTTAACATTTACTTTTTCAGTTTTAACATTTACGTTTGTACGTGGCAAGCCGTCCTTTCGGCGTTCACCAGCCATGAATTTGTGGCTGTGCTAGTATACACACTGCTTGGTTTAAATGGGTTTGTGGTACTGTCCATATTCAATGCACCATTATATACACACTGCTTGGTTTAAATGGGTTTGTGGTAGTGTCCATATTCAATGCACCATTACATACACACACGCACTGTTACACTAGCCAGAGCAAGGTTACAGGGAACTCCTTCCCAACCCTGGTTTCCTGCTCAGAAACCAAAACTAGTACGAAACTCAAAGGAAACGTTTTCAAGGCATTTTCATTACTGGAAAAAATTCTGAGACTTTTTCCTATCCAAAATGCCAGAAATGAGTCCTTTCCCAAGGCAAAAATGGAAATAATAAAAAATACAGGCCTCCCAGATGGAGTAGGAACTGCGTATGACCTGTTTGTGTATAAATAAACCCTAAAAGAGAAAAAAAGCATAAAAAAACCTGCAAGTTTCCCAAAAACAGAAAAACTCTTAAAGAGTTATGATTTTCTTTAGATTTTTTTATTTTACAATTTCTAAAATAATTAGATATCAAGCTTTACACGTTTCCTAAAATTTTAATTTTGAAAAGTGCCCTTTCAAAAACTGAAACCATGTCCCCATTTCAAATGACTTTGGCACAGACCATCTAAATCTAGGTCTGATGTGCATCTTGGGGTAACAGGTTGCATACCTTGAGTTTCAATATTTGATACGTCGGCTATTTTTATGAACTTGAGATATGCATCCTCATTAGGTGCATGTTGTCAGTCATACCCAAGTTTAGATGGGTCTGTGGTAGTAACCATATTCAATGTACCTAATGCACTGTTTAGATTCAATGCACCGTTACATACACACAAACACCTTCACACTCACAAACATGAAGTGTTGATGAATCCACTCCTACAATGGCTGCAGATGTGTAACGTACCCCGTTACCAGCAAACCCGAAAAGAATGGCTGCAGATGTGTAACGTACCCCGTTACCAGCAAACCCAAAAAGTTTTCTCCGACACCGATCTGTGATGCACCCACTGCCCGGGTACTTCTAAATTTACGTCTTCTGGGCGAATTCGGAATTTCTGTTACCATTATTTTATTAATCAAGAAACCTGCATGCCAAACGAGAACTAATGCGATATTCAAGAACATGCTAATTGTTGATGTTTTATATGATTCTCAGCTCTTCATAGTTATGGGCTTATGATTAATAACAAGATTCTCTTTCATACAACAATTATCATAGAATAACTATACATTGAAAATCTCAACTATAACAATGCAGTGGAAATAACAAGATCTAGAAATATTAACCATGCACAATAGACACAAGAATACAACACAAAAACACAACACAAAAACACGAGAGTTTATCCTGGGAAACCCAAACTTGGGAGAAAACCCAATAACCTTTTTCTAGAAGAATTTGATCCAAGATATTACCAGTACATCACCATCAGTAGCCAAAATACCATACACAGAAGATCCTCCCCAAGGCTAGCATCACCAAGACCTAGCTCCTCAATAATATGAGCAAGAATAACCAAGCAAGAGCTTCTCCATGTGTGGCTCACTCTCCAAGATAACCAGTAACCCAAAAATAGCGAAACTGCCAAAACTGCAGTTGCAACTGCCTTGTGCGCATTGTAGAAGGAGTTGTTTGACTGTCAAAATGAAATGAGCTAGTCCTGTATTTATGCTGATCTGGGCACCAGTCTGAGGCCGACTTCTTATTTCTGGGTCTTCAATTTTATTATTATTTTTCCTGTGGGGCCGACTTCTCTTCTTGGGTTTTCAACTTCTTCCTAGAGCTTCTATAATGGTGTAGATGGGTCTTCTTGTACTTTTTTGTGGAGAATGACTGCCCGAAGTTGCAAATCTCCAACACTCCCTCTCAACGAGAGAGGCATTCTCCATACTTGGATTTCTTTTGTTATAGAAATGTTGTTTTCATGAGCCATGTTGATGTGCCATCTCTGCACATGCATTCCATCTCAGAATATGCATGTGATAGCATCTCGAGTCTATCCACTCCTTGAAAGGAGAAGGACTACACTTAGGCCATTCACCACTAACAGAGCTCCGTGAGTGAATGAATCATTACCCTTGGTCATGTTAGAATTAGGGAAAGAAAACAAAATTATTCTTTTCAAAAATTCTGTAACTAAGATCAACAAGTACACATTAAATTTAAGTAGATCTGAACTTCAAAAATATTTAGATCCGAACTAGAAAATATTTCTGGACATGAACAATAGATAGATCTATGCTTTAAAACAATTATGAGTAGGCAAATCAAATTCTGAGTCAGATCTGAACTAGAAAATATTTTTGGATATGTATAGAAGATAGATTTACGCTTTAAACAATTCTGAGTAAGCAAAACAAGATCTGAGTCAGATTTGAACAGTAGATATAAATTTGGACATGTATAGTAGATAGATCCATGCTTTAAACAATTCTGAGTAAGCAAAGCAAGATCCGAGTCAGATCTGAACAATAGATATAAATCTGGACATGTATAGTAGATAGATCTATGCTAGGTAAACATTTCTGAGCTTGTTCAATAGATAAATCTGAGCTAGACAATAATATCAAAATATGCCAGTCAATAGATCTAAGCAATGCAAGAACTGTAAACAACAACTTACCTCTTGATGACCTTACCTCTGTATAAAGGAAAAGATCATAGCACACCTGAGAGATAATAAGCCACTGAAGTATGCTCAAATAAGTCTATGTGTCATGGATCTGCCTCAAGGGTCAGATCTCTATCAAGAGAATTATAGGACAGTCAAGCCACCAAAGGGGAACCTCTCACAAAGCACACTGAAACCCCACACAAGAAAATTTTGGAAGTGAAACCCCAGTTCCAGTCATACACATGAAGGGAGAGAGGGGACCACTGCCTAGGAAGAAGGTTTAGCAACCCAGCTAGGGTGCCGCGGTCTTCAAGGAACCAGATCTGCACAAGAAGAAGGTGACTACAGTCTCCTTGAGGGTTCTGTTGGCTTAAAAGGAGGGCCGACTGGCAGTAGCAGTGATCAAGGATGAGGACGACAGCTCCAAGTACTTTGAAACAACAAACAAGGAAGCCTCTACTCAGCAACCCTTAGTACAGAAAAAACTATCTGGCAGCAGCAGTTAGAAAGGGACCTTCAACACATCAATAGCACAAGGACTTGTCAACAATGAAGGCTGAACATAACTGAAGAAAGGGGGGGCGCAACTCAAATAGAGAGGAGCTAAGAACAGTCCGCCACACTTAGGAGAGAAGAGTGAGTGTTAGAGAATAATGAAGGGGGAGGGTTCTTATTTATACTTTTAGGCTAGGGTTAGGCTAATAAAAAATATAATTAAAATAACATATTTAATTAATATAAATATTAATTAAATGTATAATTAAACATTAATTAATATTTTTCATATTAACCCCTAAAACAAAAATACAAACCCCCAATCAAACTCAAGCTCAAAAACCAAGGGTGGGGGTTTAAGAGAGGTTTACTTAGTGGCAATCACATGTCCATTTAATTCTCAAGGTGACCAATTAACTTTATCATCACTGCATAGGGGTTACATCCCACATTGTGGTCATGCTCATCTTCATCATCCAGAGAGAGAGGAAGAGGATCACATACCAACAAATCTTGGTATTACACCAAGATCTCCCTGATCAAAGATTAGGTTGCCCCAGAACAAATCTGGGGTCTTAACCACCAAGGTACAAGACCAAGGATCAACCCATGCTTTAGACATAGGTACCCTAGAACACATCTAGGGTCCCTAGACATATCTAGGGACTTATACTGATTGGTCCCAGACCAAGAACCCCAGTCATCTACTGGGGGCCTGTTATCGCACGGTTTGTAGTTTAGGTCACATGCTAAAAGATAGAGGACAAACTGGCGTAACAAGAACCTTCCCCACCCAATGTCACCTCGATGGGGAGGTTCTTTCTGTTTAGGGAGGTTAGCCCAGGGGAGACGTCCCCGGTAACCTGGGGTTTGAAGAGGCAAAGGATACAAGGTCA
>ML826281.1:7167-22452 GCA_009831015.1 Picea engelmannii
AAGGAAACATAATAAAGGAAAGAAGGGGACATAGGGTAAAAAGAAAAGTCAACATAGTAAGGAATCTGCAATTAAGAACTTTCTAAAATGAACTAAATTTAGCAACTTCATTTTAGGGAAAGTTATTAAAAGCATGTAAGGGGCTCTAGGAACACCTGGGAGTAATTTTAGGAGCGACTCTAGGTGGGGGAGGGAAATGAGTCTTTTAATAAATTTAAAGAAAATATTGTTGGAGAAACGTGGGGGATGAATGACACTTGTACGACAGAGAATTTTTAGAGGGTTTTCATTAAAACTTAAAATAAATGTGATTTAGGAAAGTTGGTGGGTCTCAAAACTCTATAAAAGAAAAGGGAGATGAGGAAGAAAGGGATCGGCTATTAGCGTAACGTTATGCTACCGAATTGTGACTTGACTGATTGCTTGTGAGGAGTTGGGATTTTCTCAGCTCGAATAGGAGTGGTAGCTCGGCCTTGTGAGACGAGCTGGGAAGCTAGACTTACCTTCTGGATTTGTGTGGCCCCTTTGTGGGTCGGGGGGCTACGGGGGAAGCAGAGTACCCCTAGAGATTGGCTGGGAGGTACCGGTGAGGTCTCTACGGTTGGTGAGCTGGAGCGGCACGGAGCACGGGACATCATCCGAAGCGGGCAAAAGGAAACGGTATGATTTTTATTTCTGGTAGAGTAGAAAGCATTTGGATATATGGTTAGATCTTCTTGAGTAATATTAATCTAGATGTATGAATGTTTAATTTCAATAGATGTTGGTTTTTCGTTGGGCTGAATGGTTGTTCTTATTTTCTTACTCCGGCGGATTGTTGTGTTTTTAAATATTGTTGTAAATTTTACTGTGTCATTTGAGTAACCTCTAGCCTGGTAGTTATCATTTCGTTCTATCCCTGTACGATTTAGCTCACTGTGTATAGCCACGCTGGAAACTGTTTCTTTCACACTCCTTTGTAATTGATTACCCAAGAAAACCCCCTTCTAGAATTTTCGTTTTTGGAAATTGGTGATTGTGTAATTGAAATCCTTTTGGTGGCGTGAGATGGTGGGGCAGACCCTCTTATTTTCCTTTCTTTTGGAGGTGGCAGTCAACCTCAGACATTGTTTGGCTAACTATTCCTACTTCTGGACTCATTACTGGCTGAATTTCTTTATTAAAGGAAACCTTCACTATTTTTTTTCTTAATGGTGGTGACAGCGTTCGATCCTTCTGCTGGAAGTTATCTTTCCTCCTCTGTCCTCGCTTTTGACTATGATACCATTCCTTGATTTCGACTCTGCCAGAAAATTTCGACCTGGCGTACTGCGCGTCTGAGTTAGATTGTAATGCGTTTTCTCTTTGTTGAGCTCAACGTATTGCGTTTTCTCCCTTGCAGAATATATTTTGGTTATTAATTATTTGATGTTCAATTATTTAAATTCAATCCAGTAGATTTAATATGTAAAAATGTTTAATATAAGCATCCCTTTCATTGCAACTCAACCAGAAAGAGGGTGAAGCCGGATGATGGCTTAGTTCCGTTAATTCCTAATCCTAGTTACTAAACCGCTTTCAGAAATCGAGCGTGAACAGAACGAGACTAACCGGACACTTCTTTTTCCTTGACTCAATTTGTATACCCATGCCTTGATAACTTGGGTTTCGGCGATTTAGGTTTCACGTGTTGTTTCATCACCCGGCGTTGGGTTACTAAAGCTGGTATAGTATGTTTTCGGTTTTCCTTAACACCGTTCCCTTAAGGCAGAAGTGTAGATGTCTGGTTGTGTGCTAAGATAGTAGATACGGTGTGGAAATTTTACAGCTGGAATAAATAGTACTCTAAAATTACGGAATTTCATTTTTACCACTTTCGAAACCTGCAAGGAATAATTATGATTAACGAAGTGCAGCTGATTTATGACTGAGATGAGCCTTAAGTACAACCATTTAAGTCTTATTTATATACTTGTGCATGTCGTTCCTGCCCTTATCTATTTACCTATTGTATATCCGGATTCAATGGCCGATATGGTAACTGTGGGAAGAGTCATACAACACTGATGCACAACTATATTAATTGGGTCGTGCATGGCGACTGTGGCAGCATCACCCACCAACGGTCGACACATGGGACTTGGATATTTGTCGGATAAATCATTCTAATAGTAGACTTGAATCTTCTTCCATTTTCGAGTGCCCTTTCAAATTTAGTTGTTTCCCTTTATTATTTTCTTAAGCGCAGGAGTCGTACCAGATGGCGTTGTCAGAGAGATAATAAATGATTTACCTTCTCTTTTTAGATATTGGTGATCTCTCTTTGTCGATGACAGTCCCAAGCCATCCACCTTAATTAAATTTAAATTCCATCTACCTTCCCAATCATTGCTTCCTGGAAGCAGTTACTGTTGATCTTATAAGTTGTATTTATTGGTTAGTTAAATGCAATGTATTGATTTTATTGTTATCTGTTATATTGTTATTTAACTATTATATAATGGTTATTTAATTAACTGTTAGGTAATTGCAACGTTATTTAATGGTAGTGTTAGCTTAGAAACATCAATGGTTATTTATCTAACTGTTAGGTAATTGCAGCGTTATTTAATGGCAGCGTTAGCTTAGAAACATCTCCACTTCCTATGCATTGTATTCTCAAAAAAAAACTTATTTTACAATTGCATTTCTAAATGGAAATTCATTTGTTAAAATCATTTCATTGATAAAGTTATACTTCACAATTGCATTTCTAAATTGTAATTCATTGCCTACAATCATCATTTTATTGTGCTTCATCGTTGTGGACTTTAATCATTTTATTCTTCACTAAAAGAGAGATTTTATTCCATTTACTATCAAGGTCAAGGGTCAAGGTTAAGGAAAACCTTATAGAAGATAAAACTCTCGAAGTGTGAAGGTCATTTGTACAACTAAACCTAAGTGCCATTTTTCATAATTTTAATCTTCCTCCAATTATGATTAATGCAAACAAGTGGATTTTCTATACCCCATTAAAGGAATGCTTTAAACTTGGACATATTTTCCCATTGAATAAAGGTTTTCGTAAATAAAAGGGACCAAATATATTCATATCTTTGTGTGTCTATATATTCACATAAGGAGGTGTTGTCCTTATGTAGTTGTCATAATAAAAATGTAATGTGGTCTTTATCTTATGGAGTAAAGTTGAAAGTTATTATCCTTGATGACAGATAAAATATAATGTCCTCAGATAAGTACCTTAAGTCATTATGATTTAGTGAAAGGGGATGTACAACTAATCGATATTGCTTTAGTATTAAAATTGTGTTAATTTGGATTGTTGTTAAATGAATTTACAATTAATTGACGTGCGCATCGTAGAGGATGTGGTCGATTCTTAACTATTGTTGTACTTGGTTATATACATTCTGTTGCTTGGTCTGCTTGTGTCGGGTGGGATGTAGACACCTCCATGTTGCTCAGAACAGTTGCCAGCCCTGAGACCTTAAATGGTTAAAATCGATGGGAACCTAGGCTTGAGCGTTGCTTATGTGTCTTGGAGGTCCTAACCATTGTAGGGTAGGATGGAGGGGTAGTCATTTTTACTTTTGTTGATTAATTTTTGTGTAAAGAATCCAGTGTCGTATCAAGAGTCTCGGGCCCTTTAAACGTAGGGTTTCCACTGTTGTGACACACCTGACAGAGATTACTAGTTTCTGCCTGAGCAGTTGGCCGGGAGCCTATCTGACCTTCTCTCTCCGGAGCAGAGAACTAAAATTAAACGCCTTGCTTTCCTGTGCAGAAATAGTAAAATCTACTATTATGGATTCTTCCTTATGTCTATGTCGTTTAAATGCTTGTAGTTACTTGTTGTGCACCTTATGACTTCTTGTTGTGATCGTCGTGGTTGCGTCTTGTTAGTTGTCGGGTGGCGACGTAGAGTCAAGTGTGTCTGTTTCCTTTCTACACGCGTGCACACAATTTAAAATAAATAAATAAATAAAATCTCCTGTTATCAGAGTTGTTGTCGTAATGAGGAGGGTCATTACAATTTTCACATAAGATGTGAGTCATATTGATAAGGCTTGTTCTGATTTAATTTTGTTCTTTTCTTTTTAGATTAGATTATTTTTCCTTTCATTTTGTTTTCAAATTTGTTTGATTAAAATTGAAGTTCTTAGCTTATTTCATATGCTTTTATTCTGAATATTTGTGGTGTGACAATCATTTGTTTTGTGGTTTTAAAATATGAAATGACGATTCTATTATGACTATCAAACTTTAAGATTAATGGATAAGGATTTATTAATCCCAAAATAAATGGTACTCTAGTTTAAGTAAGTCATCTGAGCTTTCATCATTCTGAAGTTTTTTGCTTGAAGAAATATTTAGCAAGGCAATTTTCAAGAATAGAATCACCCTACCCATGGTGGAACACTTTCCAAGTTTTACCTTCATATTAAAACCTAGCTACATTGATTACTTTTCCTTTTGACTATTACAAATTAAGTACAGAATGTTATATTTATATAATTTTTGCAATTATGTTTTAATTGGTTCCCTCTTTAGGAAAAAATAAGTGAGGCTTCTATTGTTATTATCTCAAACCTGTTAATTCCATCCCACACTCTTAGGGAGCAAAGTTTTCTTCCCCATCCATTAAGTAATCTCTAATGAGATTAACATTAATCATAGTGCTTCCTTTTTTATATAACAAATGACATTTAAGAGGTTAGGTGGAGGATAGGATTACGAGCCGACCTATCATTACCATGGGTATTTACGGTATCAAATTACCATCATCGGGTCACCAAGACAGGGTAATGGATCTCGGTTACATGACTGAGGGAAAGTAGATCTCATCACGATCCGACCTTTTCATTTCTATAGATATTTGTGAATGACAATGTCACTCTCTAATTACCAATATAGGACAGTGGCATCCAACTCATTCTTTATAAAAGTAAAGAAAGCAAGTTATAATGAAAGGTTTATAATCTATGCATATTTAACTAATGTATGGAATAAAAGAAGCTAAATGGGTTAAAAGGTATCCCTATCAAGGCTATGGACACATGTTAGCTGCAGTGGCTATGCCTATGGTATTAGAGGTAAACTATAAGATAGCATCTTCTAGTCATCATGAATTGTTCCTTAGGGTGGGCTCCGATAAATAATATATTTTGTAGGAAGTTTGATCAAGGAATACTCACCTTTTCTTTTTGAGTAATAGTTAGAAAGTTTATCTTTTAAAAATCAATTACAGTTGCTTAAAACTATAAAAGGTTGACTTGTTAATGTGGTACACATGTTTCAAGACAAACTCTCTTTTTTTCAAAAGCCTTATATTTTGTCTTCTCGTACATGTAAATATTCTATTATCTAGCTAGAGATAACTGCTTCATCCTAGTGTGTCGCCATTTGTTGGCCCCCCAACAATCCCCCTTGAATTTTTTGTAAAACTTCAAGGAGACCCCCTTGACCATTAAAAAATATCGCTTTCATGACATCCAACTCTATCTTGATCCAAGATGATGGTTTTATGGATTAATTTAGTGTGATAGTTGGCTTGTTATGTAATAAATTCACAAAATTGTAACCATTGGATTTTTGGTCTTTTCATAGTCCTTTTATCTTTTTCTGATTTTTTCTTATTTGAGCAGTTTTCTTTGAATTGTATGAATATTTTGTGATTTAAATGTTTCCACTGGACATTATTACGTTGAATATGATAACTATCGAAATTGAATTTAACATTAGTTCTTCATTCTTATATGGATTATTTTGAATTTTGAATTTCTTGATTTTCAACATGAAAATTCAAAACAAGAGTATGAAGGATTTTGTGATGTCTTTCAATGATTAGCAAATGGTTTCATAACATTTTTTTATTTTCAGGTCTTCTATGTTGGTTAATGAATTAAAAATATCATTATAATCATTATTCGACAACAGGAATCCAAGAATAGATTTACTTTTATACACTTGTTATTGTTTTCCTAATACTATTTGATGATATTTGAAAAAGGAATGATCTCATTTGAGCATGAGCTAGAGAAACATATTTCGATGAATAATCAAGACATTTTTTGTTTGGTCTTAGTCTTAATGGTCATAATCCTTATCATGAATTAAAACTATGAACAATGCTTACGTATTTGGACCTTTCGTTTGAATTACATGACATTACAAAGGTCAATACTATAAGATTTATTGTTACTATCATGTCATGGTTTTCAAGTCGTTATTGTTTTTACTTGATCATTACGCAAAGTTCTTTGCAATTAATTGTTTCATCAATCGCTCTTAATAACCATGTAATTCGAAAAAATGAATTGATTGCATGTTACACTATGTTAAGACATGAGGATAATAAAACAACTGAGAATCACATTTTTTTACCGACAATTAAATGGAAAAGTGGCCCAAGAGTTGTCCAGTGATTTAACAATTCATTTTTGTACATTTGTTTATAGTTTGTTTGTAAAATAAGCATAGATATGAGTTTTTTTTTTCTATTGTTTTATTATATTAATAATTAAATATTTGATTTAAAACAATACATAATGGAACATTTCATTGTTATTCTCAAATATTTTTATTATTATTAGGCTTTGATTTTTTTAGCATGAAAGACGTTTAAATTATTTCTTTGATTTTTTTTTCTATTATTAATAATTGTTTTGATTGTTTTGTTTACAAGATCTCATACTCTGGATCCTGGAAGAGAGTTGGAATTGCTTGTTTTGGGAGAATAGTTGTTAAAGGATTGAAATGGAAAAGCTAAAAAAATTGCTTCACTTCTCATGAGGCGAAATCAAATCTTCATTTATGGGAAACCGATAACAAATTTATGGAAATGCTCAAAAACCCATCTGAAGAATGAAGAGTTCTACCTTACTCGCAAGTATTTTCTCCAAAAATGACATAGTTTGGGAGATGTAAGAAATTCAGAGGATTTTTATCCTTTCTTTTGTATATTATTTATATTGTAAACTTTTTCTTTTCAAAAGGAGTAATGGATGGTTGGAATTTTTGGTAGAAAGGACGAATATTTTCGAAGAAGAATATGAAATTTCAGATTTCTTAATGGATTTTTTTGTGTGAGTAAAAGGGTTTTGTTTTTATTATAATATCTTTGAAAATGGTTCATATTCTTTGAGTAATTGATTATGCATTGATTTAAATCATCTTTAGTTTGTTTTATCAATACATGATTAATTGCTATCATTTATGCATTAATTTTTTCAATCTTTAAGAGTCTATTATCCCAATTATCTTGGTCTTGGTGATTGTATTATTTTGATACAAATCTTGTATTATATTGAGTTTATTCAAGTAATTCATATTTGTAAAGATATAATTGTTCAATTGATATTTTTCTTATTGTCGATTAGTCTATTATATACTCACTAAGGATCATTATTTGAAAGTTGTTCTTTCTGCATTTTAAATAAGATTTAAATTGTCAGTAAAAGGGATTTTCATCTTGAAACTGTCACAATTTTAGAATTACACAACCTTTTGCTATAGATTTGTCTTAACAGATAGGTTGTTGGAGCATCATTATACAGGAAGTCACAACCAAAAGTTCTCTTTAAATACTGGTCAGTTATAGGTTAATGATTTTCTTTTTGTTTCTATTTATATTTTGTGAATGTAAATTAACATTTAAGCTTAAATACTTTGTTTATTTAAGTTAAAACATTATTATTTACATTCATTTGTTTTCCTTTTTTAGTTTCAAGATTAAAATTAGATTAATAGTGTGTTCTAGATCAATTTAATTTTGCATGAGATTCGATTCTCTTGTACAACCTTAGTTTACAAGGTTTCTCGTAAATCTTGCACCTGTTTATTTGTATATGTTGTATATAAAAGTGAGAATAGTGAATGTATACAGTAGATCTTCGTTAATGCATAGTTAGTTATTTTATTTTCATAGTTTAGATTAGATCCCTTTATCAACTAATGGAGTCATTAAACCCATGAGGGGTATTTATTCCAAACAGATTGGGTTATTTAGACAACCTTGGACCAGACTATTCTCTTCCATTTGATGAGTGGTAAATATCGTTGGTCAATAGTTTCCTAGGATCTGTCGACGGTCGATGAGAGTGAGAAATGATATCACAAAGAGTGTCCAACTAAGAATAAATAAAATCTAAGTGTTGGCCACACAATGATGGCTTACTCTTAAGTAGTATCCCCTACCATAGCCACATCCTTGGAAATGGATAGTAATAGATATTTTGTCAACAACGCCATCAATATTTGGTTCAGAATTTAGGTCTTAATCATCCTACATCATCGTCTCCACTCATGTATATGATCTGAAATGTGATTGGAATTAACTTGACGCAATAATGTCAATATATTTGTTCCTATATCATATTGGATGGGAAATCAATAATATATTCGAAAAACCATCGCCAAGTCATTAAAGCTATTTAAGGATGCATCCTTTAATTCAATATACCATTTGGCAACACTTCTTGTTAGGGATCTATGGAAAAGAGCAACCATATAATGCCATTCATCAAGGAGATAGATGAGAAACATAAATGATATGTCATTATATGTGTGGAGGGGTCTTTTCCCATATTCTCGTCGAATTTAGGCTTGTCCAATGGGAGATCAGTAGGTATAACCATCCATGGGATCATGGGAAATGGGGTCTTTTTTTAGATACGAAAGATAAGGCAAGTCTAATGTTACGAGGAAAGGAAACAAAGTATGAGAAAATGAATACTAGGAGGAAGATTAAGCTCCTAGAGTCCTAGATGAACCTTGTGGTTGTAATACCCCAAGGACAAGCCCTAATTGTAATTATGAATGTAACATGTTTTGTAGGCTGGTTAGTCAAGTATTTATAAGCTAGTAGTCTTATGTGTTGATTAGGTTGGGAGCCTAGATGTTAAAGGCCAGGAGCCTTTTTTGCACATGTAAATATTCATATTATTAATATAACAACATCATTGCGGGTAGACCTACCATGAAGAAAGAGTATGGGGGACTAAACTCCACTAGGTGGGCAAGGGAGGAGGCTAAGAGATTGAGGAAAAAGGGCTAAGATAAAGAGCCTAATAGAATAATATAATTATTATTATAAAAGTTGTAAAGAGGATATGAATTTATTCTAAGTCCTTTAGGGAAAGGAACGAGTTCTAAGTGGGAGGAAATTTCTCCTAGAGAGCCAAGTGTCATCCAAGATGCATGTAGATTTATGGGAGAATTTTCACCATTCTCAAGGGGGGGTGATGATTCTCACGAGGCTCATGATCAGGACCGTGCTGGCCATCAGTTACCCCGACTCACTGATGCACTGAGAAAGGACACAGTGAGATAGTCCTCCATTGTTGAATTTCCAAGACACCTGAACCCCTGCAACAAACCCGAGTTTATACCCCCACTGCACCTGTACCCTATGGGTTGCTTGCGTATTATTTCGTTATTACCATCCTCCATGTCGATTTTTTGTTGTTGCCATCACCATGCCCATATATTGAGGAGAAGGAGTGAAGAAGCAGGTTGTCAGGCTCATGGATAGAAGAAGCGGGTTGTCAGGCCTATGAGCAACTCTTTCTAGGTGAGAGAGTGTGTTGAAGAAGTGAGTTCTCCTAGAGGGAGTCCAGTAGAAGCTACAGATCTCTGAGAATTCCTGATCTGTCCTGTTGCTGAAGCCCCGGAAAGGGAGGTGTAGAAGTTGATGGATTGTGTGATACTGAAGGTGTACACTCCTGGGGTGGGACAGGCATGTGGGGAATGAGATTCTATGAGTTGTGGGCGTAAGTGGCTCCTTGGAGGAAATCCTTCCTATTGTACTGCGCAACTTCATGTTTTCCATGCCTAGCCTAGGAATCCTTTTTCTGGTGGAGTTTAGTCCCAGCTCAGGGGTGACCCTGATTAGAGTGAGGAGTAGTGTGATCTATGGTTGGGAAGTTCATGGAAGATCTTCACATAGTTGGTGCACTTAAATTAAGAGATAAGTATATTTTTTGTGCTTAATGGTTAAATGATGTATTTTAGTGGATGTTTATGATTCTTGTAATGTTATCATGTGTTTCATTGCATGTATGTTTTCATGTTATCTCTATTTATTGGTGTTAAGTTTATATGTGAATATTTTCACAAAATATGTTTACTCAGTGATGATGCCCGGCCTGTTGGTTGTTGGGTACGTTACAGAATGGCATCAGATATTTTTCTGGAGTAGCATTGCCCGAATTAGGTGGCCAAGGATGTTACAGAATGGTATCAGAGCCATGTTTTCAACACAGAGCATGGATGGGCCATGTTAGTGTAAGTTGAAGAAAAAGTCTCAGAAAAGAATTGTTGTCGAAATGGAAAAAAAATCAAGTTCAAAGCCATGGTTTCAACACTAAGCCTGGATGGGTCAGATAGGTGTTTAATGAAGCAAAGGTTCAGAGTGAATTGTTGTCGAGAGGGACAAAATTTGAACTTTAGAATGTTCCTGAGTGGAAGGAAGGCACTGTGTGAACACTTGGACGATGTTCAAAATATTAAGAAGTATAGTGGTTCAAGAAAACCTACAGAGGAAGGATACCACCGCAATCGTGGTATGGGGCCATAAAGTTTATAAATTTGATTGTAGGATATGTTCATCAGAAGGAATATCCTTCACAATTGTTAGATCTAGGAAAAGGATCATGGTCGTTAAGCATCGAAGTCGTTCAAGACTTCACATCTCTGGCTGTTTGAAGTTACCTGTCGTAGAAAGGGAGAAAAGGTGTTGAAGATCCGAATTCCCAGAGGGGATCTACACCATAGATCTGGGGAGAGGTTCTTGATCATTAGTTTTGGCTGAAGATAGATCAAAATCGTTAGATCAAGTCAAGAGCAAGAGGTACGGTGCATCAATGATGAACAAATCCCAGCCATCAGATCTGCATGATAGTGATT
This sequence comes from Picea engelmannii, assembly GCA_009831015.1. Taxonomy (NCBI): domain Eukaryota; kingdom Viridiplantae; phylum Streptophyta; class Pinopsida; order Pinales; family Pinaceae; genus Picea; species Picea engelmannii. The sequence goes on from ML826281.1 coordinate 18,055, forward strand.
GTGAGTTGTAGATCTCACAACAGTTTGAAAGCTCAGCACTTCGGGGGAAATGGTTTTTTCTAGAGTGAGAAATCCCGAAGTCCCAAAGTCTAGATTTAATCTAGACCATTCATCAAAAGGGACATGTGTTGGCAGATTAGCTTGTTCGGGAGTTCGACATTCGGGAGAATTCGAGTGTGCTAGTGTAAAATCTTCTTAAGCCCAAAGTCTCGAAGTCCATAGTTCATTTGAACCGTTCATAAAAGGAGACGCATGTCATAATATCAAATCTTTTGGGAGTTCATCATTCGGGAGAATTGGAGTGTGCTAGTGTGAAATATTATGCAGCCTAAAGTCCCGAAGTCCATAGTTAATCTGGACCATTCATCAGAAGGGACACGTGTTGGAATATTAGCTTGTTTTGGAGTTTGATGTTCAGGATAATCGGAGTGTGCTAGTGTGAAATATTTCGAATCTCGAAGTCCCAAAGTCAAGAGTTCATATGGAATGTTCATCAAAGGAGACACATGTTAGAAGATCATCTTGTTCGGGAGTTTGACGTTCGGGAGAATTGGAGTGTGCTAATGTGAAATCTTTTGAAGACTGAAGTCTTGAAGTCCAGAGTACATCTGAATCATTCATAAAAGGAGACATGTTTTAGAAGATCATCTTGTTTGGTAGTTTGGATTTCAAGAGAATTAGAGTGTGCTAGTGTGAAATCTTCCAATGTTCGAAGTCTCGAAGTGACGTGACTCACTGAAGTTACTTGAAATGACATGGACACATGGAATGTGTGCCACATGTCAGTAAGTTAAGAACCTGTCAAGAATGGTTATGCCAGTTAGAATGTGACACATGTCACCCATCTGATTGGGCCATGTGTCTACTTCTAGTGATTTTCCATGTGGCACTCCTCTCGACAATGGGTAGTGGGACCCTGATGGTTACATATAGTAGTTAAAACCTTGGCGAGGTATTTAACTAGATCGGGCCCATGATAACTTGACCTGAGTAGACGCATTGTGCCAGGTAGTGAAGTCTGGAGGCATGGTACTCTAGAGGAAAGGTGTTACAGTTAGAAGTGAGTAGAGAACTACCAAAGGCCTGAGTTAATCTCAACTGTTGGTCAAAAGGGGCACGTGACATCAGATTCCAAGGTCTAGAGACTTGAGAATCTGGAAGGAATGGTTCATGATCTAGTGGGAGGAAGAAATCCCCAAATTTCCATAGCACCAAAGTGACGTGACGTGATGATGTCACCAAGGGTGACATGGAATTATTTGGAGATTCGTGGTTCGAGAGTTTTTGGGTGTGCGGATGTGAAATCCCTTGAAGTCCCAGAACCCCGAAGCTCCAAAGTCCCAGAGCAAGGAACTCCTGAAGCCCAAAGTTCCATAGTAAATATCATTCATTGGATGTTGGAGAGCCGAGGAATTTTGATCCACCCCACTTTGCGAGTTAGCCAATGCAGAACTCCAGGATATTTGTTGGGATGTGTGAAAAGGGGAGCCCTACGAAGCTCCAGAGCCCCAAAGTTTCAAGGCTCTGGATAAGCGCCCAAATATTATCACTTGGTCACACCCATGTTCACATGCGAATTAAGGGCTGAAGGAAAAGGGGATAGCACCCAAAGTGAATTGTAGAATGAAACAGAGCTCAGAGATAGAGTCGTGGGTATTCTTGATCTACCAAGGACCCATAGAAAATGGATTCTGATATTCTTTTTTTGAATCAGATTGTTTAATTTATTCTGAAAAAATAAATAAGGATTGATAACCTAACAAATTCGGTTGACTACACATTTTTCAGAGTTAACAATTGTGATAACCAGAACGAATTGTTACATAGTGAAGAGAAATGGAGGAGGCACAGGATGCTTATAGTCAAGAGGATGAAGTTAGAGGAATGGATGTCCATTTGGGAGTTGAAGGGACAAACTCCAATGGGCATGGAGAAGAACTGGATAAGGATGTGGGCATGATGAAAATCATTAACGAGTTGCAAAAATATGTCCAAATTCACCAAGAAGATAACGAAAGGCTTAAGAAATCCAAGCGTGAATAGGAAGGCTTCAATATAAATTTGATGAGAATCCTAGAAAGAATTGAAAATAAGTTGGATAAGGAAAGTGGATCCCTCAAATCAAAGAGCCACAAGTCCCTTGATGTGGAAAGGAGAGAAAGAAGTGGTAACAGACATCACCAACACTCCCAAAGGAATTCCAAAAGGAAACCATAGAGCAGTTCAAGTCCATCTCCTACCAGAAATCATAGCAGATCTGAAGTGGATGAACCGAAGGGTGAAATGAATAAGATCAAACTTCCTACTTTTGATGGAGAGAACTAGAAAGATGAAGATGTCGAGACATGGCTACTTGGAATGAGGAAATATTTCCAATTGAATAATTATCCATCTCATGCAGAAGGAAGAATCACAATCTATCAGTTGAAAGGAAAGGCATCCATGTGGTGGGATCAGCTTGTGCAAGTGCAGCAAATCAGAGAGAAGGATGTCAGATGGAAGGAATTCAAGAAACATTTTGAAAATAAGTACTTAACCAAGAGATACTATGACAAAAATATGAAAGAGTTCTTTGAACTTAAATTGGGCAACATGACTATAAATGAATATGAAAGGAGATTTCTAGAGTTGTTAATGTCCCTTTCATAAAGGATGAGACAATCAAGATCGATATATATCTGAGTGGGCTTCCATCTTTTATCAGTGACAAAATACAATATGATGATCCTAAAACTATGGAAGAAACCATAAGGAAGGAAAAGTGTTTATATGATTAGCATAGGCGAAAGCCTACTTTCCACGGAACTTGGGAAGGAAAGAGGAAGTTTAAGAGGGAGCAGAGGCAGAAGGGGAGCAAGCCACCCTTTTTCATAAATAGTCCTCAAGGACGGCCAGTTTTGAGGGAGCCTAGAATGGGTGAAGTAAGTGGGAAAAGGACAAGGAAGACACCTATGCAATGTTGGGGCTATAATGGAGATCATAAGTATAGATATTTCCCTCACATAAAGGACAAGGTGAGATTTGTTCACAATGTTCAGAAAGTAGAAATAGTGGAGTACATGGGCAAAGGAGTACCAAGGATCTATGCATCCCTGGACAAAAATCAAGCTAAGTTTCAATCACACATGATTGAAGATGAAGGTATGATAAATAACCATGCCTTTACTATTTTAATTGATTTGTAGGCTAGTCAAAGCTATATAAATCCTAAGGTAGTGGAAATATTTCAATTGCGAAGAAGCAAGCATGGGAAATCTTGGTTGGTTCAGTTGGCCACAGTAGCCAAGAGAAAGGTTGTTGAGTTGGTTAAATCATGTCTAGTGGGCATGAATGGGCTGAGTACCAAGGCTTATTTAAACATATTTCCTTTGGGATCATATGATTTCCTAATTGGTATGGATTGGTTGGACCAACACCATGCCATATTAGACTGTCATAACAAGGAATTCACTTGCCTAGATGAGGAAGGAAATCGAAGAGCATTCCAAGGAATTCCTAGGGAATTTACTGTCTGGTAAATATCAACAATGCAACTAAAGAAGTTTTATAGGAAGGGATAACACATATTTGCAGCCCATATGGATTAAGCACCTAAGGATAAGGTGCCAAAATTGGAGGATCATGCAGTCCTGAAATATTTTGAAGATGTGTTCAAAGAGATACCAGGGCCACCTCCAAAGAGAGATATTGATTTATCTATAACTTTGATGCTTGGGGCAGCTCCAGTATCAAATACTCACTACCAGATGAGCACACCAGAACTGAAAGAAATGCAAATGTAGCTTGAAGAATGTTTAAAGAAGGGATGCATACACCCAAGTGTGTCACCTTGGGGTTCCCCAATGTTATTTTTGAAGAAGAAATATGGGAATCTAAGATTGTGCATTGACTTCAAGCAGTTAAATAAAGTAACTATAAAGAACAAGTATACTCTACCAAGGATCGATGATCTCTTCGATCAGTTGAAGGATGAAAAGATATTTTCAAATATAGATCTTAGGTAAGGATTAAAGATGAAGACATCAGCAAGACTTCCTTCAGGAAAAGATATGGTCATTATGAGTTCACAGTGGTGTCATTTGGGTTATCAAATGCACTAGTTGTTTTCATGTTCTTAATGAATGGTGTTTTCCTAGAATATTTAGACAAGTTTGCCATTGTATTTTTGGATGACATCCTTGTATATTCCAAGACAGAAGAAGATCATGAGTAGCGCTTGAGGATGGTGTTACACGTGCTAAGAGAGCACTAGTTGTTTGCTAAATTGAGCAAGTACTCATTTTTCCAAAATCGAATCCACTATTCGGGGCATATAATATCTGAAGAGGGAATAGCAGTAGACCCCAAAAATATTGAATCCATTAAAGGGTCGACAACACATAAGAATGTGACAGAAGT
>ML826281.1:22552-33745 GCA_009831015.1 Picea engelmannii
CAACATCAATGGGACCCAATGATTGAAATAAATAACATGGACTTGTTGTGATATGTGTTGAATCTGTTCAATAAACTTGGTGGCTTTTTCGGCCTCAGATTGAGAATGGGATGATTCTTCCTGTGTGGATGCAAGGGGAAGTATGACATCATTGGGACCCAATGGTTGAAATCCCAACCCCACCTAAAAGGGGCTATGGCCATTCGAGCTATGAAGGGCTATGTTTTAGTTGTGTTGAATATATGGGAGACTCTCATCCCATGTGCATGGATGTTTGGAGTTGTACATGCACAAGATATTCACAATCAATATTTTGAAGACCTGATGCAAGAGCATCACCAACATCAAACGAGCTAGCGTGGAAAACAAAGGACAGCTGGACAAACCCAGCCAAATTTTTGAATTTTCCCTTGAAGTTGATGCACCAAATATAAATGAGATCATTTAATGAAGGCGCCTTGGTATAATGTAATCAGAACTTGAGCGTCCCTCTCTCGTCTGAAGTAGATGGAGGCATTTATAGTAGTTAATGCAGGTAGATAGAAATTTAATTCTAGATTAGACTGTTTGGGATCACAAGAGGGAAACGGGATATAGACACCCTCATTGTGCATTGTAACATAGTTAGAAGCATTGGAGCATAGAAGAGAAGCAGAGAGATATGTAGAAACACCCATGTACAGTTATTTAGATTAATAGAAGAAGTTGATTCAAGTTCATGGCGTTGTGTTGTTCTCTGTGTATGTGTGTTGATTGATATGCTCATGAATGTTTGCTTCTTGTTATACATTTGCTTTGATATGCTGTGTATATGATTTCATGTTCTAAGTGAAGTCTAAAAGGAAGTAGAAGAAATGAGTTTCAATTGTTTCTCTATCTGAGCAAGGATTCCTGCAAGGAGTGCAGTTGAAGTCATCCGCAAGGACTGTGTTGACAGAAGGCTCAGATAGTTTAAATCTAGTTGTCATTCACCCAGAAGTGAAATTGGGTTATAGGAGTCGTGCAAGGAGTGCACAGGCTAAGGAAAGTATCAGTTGTGAATCTGAGTGAAGTATTGAAGGACTGTTGTTGTAGGTGTGCGCAGATTCGAAAGAACTCAACACTTGGAAGTGTTCAAGGATTGTCGCAAGGAGTGCATGCAAGGGTCTTCTCGAAGACTCAGAATTGTGTGAAGCTCAGGAAGGACAAGGCTTTCAGGATCGTCGAAGAGAGGCATAGGGAGTCTGTGTCGTGGAGTGTTTGAACAGGCGCTGCAAAGTTACACGCAGGAGGACCAGTTTTCACAGAGGAATACTGGGTTCACCCCATAGAAAACATCAAAGAGGAAGAGATCGACAGTTAGGATCTTGTGGAGAAGATTTGTAAAATCCCATCAGCCATTGGATCTGCCAAAGAAGCAAGGAGGTTATGGCCGCATTTAGAGTCCAAGCTCTAGGGGTCATGAGCCATTGGATCATTGATCAGTTACCCATCAGCCGTTTGATCTGACAGGAGCTGCATAGGGTTTAACCCTCCTGAGCAGAGAAAGAACCCCGAGAAGAATCAGGATATTGAGGTGTTGGGGTTCGGGAAATCGGGAGTCACGTGGACTAGGAGTCGGGGAAATCCATCATGAAAATCCCGACGAGTTCAGAGCTCTCCATCTGTTGGGACAGGTGGCAGGGATCAAGAGTCCATCAACATTTTGGAGATTCAGAAGTCAAGAATCCGAGACCTGTTGAATCTCGAAACGATGAAAGGATCATAGCCCTAGGATCTCAGGGAGGACACGTGTCGTGTGGTCGTCTAGATCGGGGAAGTGGTCATCGGAGTTCAGGTAAGTGAGTGTTTATGGTTTTGTAAAGTGACAAAGTCCGAGGTTCAATTTGAACTGTCCATCACTTGGGACACGTGTCAGAATTCTGAAGAGAGTCGGGGATCAGCGTTTCGGAGGTCCTGAGGATAGGATACTCTCGCAAGTCGAAACCACGAAGTCTGATTTCTTGACAAGAGGAGAGCCCCGTGTGGGCCCAGCTGACATTGTATCATCGTAGCAAGGGAATCGGTAATTCCCAGGGTGAAAACCCCGAAGCATACGAGAATATTCCATCCTTGGGACGCATGGTCGAGATCGAAGTGATCGATAAATCGTCATTCGTGAAATCGGGGGAATCGAAGGCCAAACCATTTCAACAATTGAATTCATGAAACCTCGAGGGATATCTGGAGCCATTGATCTCAGCAACTGTTCACCATCGTTGATTTTGGTTACGGTGGAAGGGCGTCCTAGTGACATCATATCGGGAATCTGCGAGTTGAAAAATTGGAGATTCCATGGGCGAGAGATTTACTACATTTCAACACTCGAAACCTTGAATCCCGATAAGGAATATGACTGCGGTCATATAAGAGGAGGTCACTTGGACTAAACACAGAGCCCAAGGGCTAAGGCAACAAAGGAGCACATCAGGATATTGGAGGTCGAGACATCGGGAGTTTGAAAACCCCGAAACCCGATTCTCTATTCTTCTGTCGTCGAAGAGAACGGTGACCAACCTAAAGAATGTAAAGTGTCAAAAAGACCTATGGGTCCATTTCGAAGGAGATTCCAGTGGGAATCAGAAAAGCCATTCTGGCTTGAGGGAGAAAATTGAACGATCCTTTAGACCGGGAGGTCAGGCGCGGGACCTACTGAGGTAGGTTCCCGGGTGGATGCCATCAAGTGGTATCAGAGCTTTACATTCTTGCTTGTATATTTCAAGCAAGAAGAGGTAGGAAGAGGTAAATAGCACTCTGATACACATCAAGTGGTATCAGAGCACAGAAACATTCTTTTCTTTCTGTAGCAGAGAAAGAGAATTCACCATGCTGCCAAGAAGAGATAGACAATCACCCAATCCAGAGGAAAGGGAAAACTTGAGAGGAAGGGGTAGAGAAGTGCAGAATCTAGAAGTAGAAAGAGATCTGCATAACTTACGCGCTAGAGTTGTGGACATGGAGATAAGACAAGGTGCACAGCTGATGTAGGAGATATTAGTGAATCCAAAAATGAAGATGATGTTGGACATGGAGAAGAATAAATCCCAGCAGAAGATGTAGCAAATGAGCACTTACATAAAGTTGTTGCAAGAATGGGTGCAAAGGTGAAAATGGACATTCCAATTTATGAGGGAAATCTGGATGTAGAAGAGCTTCTAGACTGGATTAGAGCTCTAGACACCTATTTTGACTATGAAGATATCGAAGAGGACAAGAAAGTCAAGCATGCCGTCATGAGATTAAAAGGACATGCAGCCTTGTGGTGGGATGAACTACAAGCTGATAGGCGTTGCCAAGGAAATAAAACAATTAAGAGCTAGGACGGGATGATTGCAAAGATGAAGGAAAAATTTATTCCCAGGAACTATCAAATTTCTCTATTCAGGAGGATGTAGAACCTGAGAGAGAAGCTGATGACAGTAAAAGAATATACTGAGGAATTTTACAGGTTGAATATCAGGGTAGGTCATCACGAAAGAAATGATGAAAAAGTAGCCAGGTATATGAATGGCCTGAGATATGAGATTCAGGATGAAATGAGCATGGAAACCATCCAAACGGTAGAAGATGCTTATCAAATGGCTTTGAAAGCGGAAGAGAAGTTGAGCTGAAAGCAAAGTTAGAGGGGCCGAGGCAGGAGTCAACCCAGAGGCAAATCAGTTTCCCAGGAAAGAACCCAGAAGCCCAGGGACGACTGGAAGAAACCTCGGACACGTACTAAGAGAGGTGGAACCTCACAGCGAGGGTAGCGATATGCTGAACAGAGAGGAAAACATAATGAGCAGAGAGGATATTATGCTGATAACAACACTTTTCCTCATACTAGAGGTAGAGGAAGAGGAAGAGGTGGAGTAATCACATGCTTCACATGTGGAAAGAATGGGCACAAGTCTTACGAGTGTCCAGAGAAAAAGAAAGAAACTGGAGAAGCTCTCATCCCTGAAGCACAGAGGCAAGATGTTGAGGCAGAAGACGCTGAAGGCAGAAGATCACTAGTGATGCAAAAAGTCCTTTTGACACCAGAGAAAGAAGTGGAAAGTTCAGTCCAAAGGACCAAAATTTTCAGAACAGCTTGCAAGACCAAGGGTTGGGCATGCAAGGTCATTGTGGATAGCGGTAGCACTGATAATCTCGTTTCAACCAAGATGGTAGAAAATCTAGAGCTGGAAATGACTGAGCATCCAAGTCCATATAAAGTTTCGTGGCTACAAAAAGGACATCAAGTAAATGTCACCAAACAGTGTTTAGTTGAATTTAAGATAGGAGGATATAATGATAAGATTTTATGTGATGTTATTCCTATGGATGTTTGTCATCTATTTATAGGTAGACCATGGAAATATGATAGAAATGTGATTCATGATGGGAGGATGAATACATATACCCTAGAGAAGGATGGGAGGACACACATGTTGCTTTCAATTAAAGATAAAGAGGTAAAACTAGAAGTAAGCAACACAGTACTTCTCATGAGTGGGAAGGAACTTCTTACTGAGGTTAAGAAGGAGGAGGATCTAGAGTTCATCGTGGTCAGGAAACGAAGATTGTTCTGGCTAGCACAAGAGTGGATGATTTGCCAGAAGAAGTTCAGGAACTGCTAGAAGAGTTCGCTGATATAGTAGTGGATGAATTACCTCGTTCGTTGCGACCGATTAGAAGTGTGAGTCATCATATTGATCTCATACCCAGAGCCAGTTTACCAAACAAAGCCGCATACATATTGACACCGTAGGAGAATGAAGAAGTTAAAAGGCAAGTCCAAGAGCTATTGGACAAAGGTTTGGTCAGGGAAAGCTTGAGTCCATGTGTTGTTCCGACAATACTCAGTCCAAAGAAAGATGGAGGCTGGAGGATGTGCACTGATTCAAGGGAGATTAATAAGATAACTATCAGGTATATATTCCCATTGCCAAGAATGGATGATTTGATGGATTGCTTAAGTGGAGAAAAATTCTTTTCAAAGATTGATTTGAAGAGTGGATATCACTAGATTCGCATGAGAGAAGGTGATGAATGGAAGACAGCATTCAAAACCAACGAAGGTTTGTATGAATGGCTTGTTATGTTGTTTGGCTTCACAAATGTGCCAAGTACCTTCATGAGGTTGATGAATGATGTCCTGAAGGAGTTCATCGGGAAATTTGTCATCGTGTACTTGGATGACATACTGGTTTTCAGTAAAATCGCAACGGAGCATCTGAAGCATTTAGCCATTGTGATGAAGAGATTATAGCAAGAGAAGTTGTTGATAAACATAAGGAAATCCTCATTCATGAAGACATAACTCATTTACTTGGGATTTTTTATTTCAAAAAATGAGTTGAGGATGGATCCAGATAAAGTGAAGGTAATCAAAAATTGGCCATCACCGAGGAACATATTTGAGGTGAGAATCTTTCATGGATTGGCTAGTTTCTACTGAAAGTTCATTAGTAATTTCAGTGGAATTAGTGCAGCGATGATGGATACAGTGAAGAAAAGACATAAATATTTTCACTGGACTGAAGAGGCTGAGAAGAGTTTCAATTTGTTGAAATGGAAGATTATGGAACAACCAATTCTGGTATTGTCAGACTTCCAAAAGACATTTCAGGTAAAATGTGATGCAAGCGGGTTTGCAATAGGAGCAATCTTAAGTCAAGATGACAGACCGATTGCATATTTCAGCGAGAAACTGAATGAGGCGAAAGTAAAGTACTCCCAGTATGATAAGGAGTTTTATGCCATCATCCAGGCATTGAAGAAATGGAGGCACTATTTGATTCTAAAGGAATTTGTTTTATATAGTGATAACCATTCATTGCAGTTTGTGACTCAACAAGAAAATTTGAATCAGATGCATGTTAAATGGGTTGAGTATATGCAAAATTCCACATTTGTGATTAAACATATTTTTGGTACTGCTAACAAAGTTGTTGATGCTTTGATCAGGAAGTGTTTGTTGTTGCAGGAGTTCAAAGTCAAGACGTTAGGTTTTGATGATCTCAAAGACATGTATGCAGATGATCCAGACTTTAAGGAAGCATATGAAGCAGCTGAGAATCCAGTTCTCAAAGATAGCAGCAAATGGGTTGAATACATGATCCAGGAAGGGTTGTTGTTTAAGGGCAATCAACTATGTATTCTGAATTGCTCCATGAGGGAGAATCTGCTGAAGGAAAAACACAATGGAGGATTGGTCGGACACTTCGATCATGATAAGACATTCACAAAGCTAAGCGAGTCATACTTTTGGCCAGGGATGTGATTAGAGGTCAAGAGGTTTGTAGACCGATGCAGAATTTTCCAGCATTTCAAGGGGAGGAAGCAGAATGGGGGTTTTTATCAACCATTTCCCATACCTGAGAGGTCATGGGATGAAATTAGCATGGATTTCATATTGGTATTGCCAAGGATGCAAAGAGGATTTGATTTGATCTTTGTGGTAGTGGATAGATTTTCCAAGATGGCACATTTTATCCCATGTCAGAAAACCAGTGACGCAATGCACATCGTGAATCTGTTTTTCAAAGAAGTAGTTCGACTTCACGGCTTACCAAGGAGTATAGTTTCGGACAGAGATACAAAGTTCATAGGGAACTTTTGGAAGACATTATGGAAGAAGATGGGGACTAACTTGTTGTTTATTTCAGCTTATCAGCCTCAAACAGATGGACAGACAGAAGCGGTAAATAGAAGTCTAGGAGATTTGCTAAGAAGCTTGGTGACAGAGCACCATAGCAATTGGGACAATGTATTTCCATAGGAAGAGTTTGATTAATATGACTCAGTGAACAGGATCACAAGGTAGAGTCCATTCTAGATTGTATATGGCACGCAGCCAAGAGGAGTTTCTGAATTGAGAGATTCGGAACAGACTGCTACTAGGAGTGCTAGTGCAGAAGAATTCACAGAGGTGATGAAAGAACTTCACAGCCGGGTGAAGGAGCGATTGCAGAATTCAAGTCAGGAGTATAAGAGGAGAGAAGATCAGCATCGAAGACAACTCCAATTTGAGGTTGGTGACTTGATTCTAGCGCACTTGAGGAAAGAAAGGTTCCCGAGAGGAACATACAATAAATTGAAAATGAAGAAAATCGGACCATGTAAGGTCTTGAAGAAAATTGGAGAGAATTCTTATGAGATTTAATTACCCGATGGGATCGAAATTTCTCTGATATTCAATGTCTCAGATTTATACCCATATAAACTTGAGGAAACAAGAGAAGAAGGTGAACAGCCAGAGGTCTAGTGGAAAAAAAAGATGCTAGTTGCAGAGAGATCACAGATGGAGTGCATACTGGACAAGAGAGTCAGCAAGAAGACCAGGAGGAAAGAATACTTTGAATATTTGGTCAAGTGGAAGGACCATCCAGTTGAAGATGCCAGCTGGGAAAATGAAGCAGAGATTTTGAAGCATGGACAGACCATGCAGGAGCTCATGGACAGGAGCCCATGAAGATTTTCAATCCAGGGAGTATGATGCAGGAGCATCGCCAACATCAAATGAACCAGTGCAGAAAACAAAGGACAATTGGACAAACCCAGCCAAATTTTTGAATTTTCAATTGAAGTTGATGTGCCAAATATAAGTGAGATCATTTAATGAAGGCACCTTGGTATAATGTAATCAGACCTTGATCGCCCCTCTCTCTTCTGAAGTAGATGGAGGCATTTATAGTAGTTAATGTAGGTAGATAGAAATTTAATTCTAGATTAGACTGTTTGGGAGCGCAAGAGGGAAACGAGATATAGACACCCTCATTGTGCATTGTAACATAGTTAGAAGCATTGGAGCATAGAAGAGAAACAAAGAGATGTGTAGAAACACCCATGTACAGTTATTTGAATTAATAGAAGAAGTTGATTGAAGTTCATGGCGTTGTGTTGTTCTCTGTGTATGTGTGTTGATTGATATGCTCATGAATGTTTTCTTCCTGTTATACATTTGCTTTGATATGTTGTGTATATGATTTCATGTTCTAAGTGAATTTTGAAAGGAAGTAGAAGAAATGAGTTTCAATTGTTTCTCTATCTGAGCAAGGATTCCTGCAAGGAGTGCAGTTGAAGTCGTCCGCAAGGACTGGGTTGACAGAAGGATCAGATAGTTTAACTCTTGTTCTCGTTCACCCAGAAGTGAAATTGGGTTATAGGAGCCATGCAAGGAGTGCACAGGCCAAGGAAAGTCTCAGTTGTGAATCTGAGCGAAGTATTGAAGGACTGATGTTGTAGGTGTGCGTAGAGTCGAAAGAACTCAACGCTTGGAAGTGTTTGAGGATTTCCGTAAGGAGTGCACGCAAGGGTCTTCTCGAAGATTCAGAATTGTGTGAAGTTCAGGAAGGACAAGGCTTTCAAGCTCGTCAAAGAGAGGCACAGGGATTCTGTGTCGTGGAGTGTTTGAACAGGCACTGCAAAGTTACATGGAGGAAGACCAGTTTTCACAGAGGAATACTGGGTTCACCCCGTAGAAAACATCAAAGAGGAAGAGATCGACGATTAGGATCTTGTGGAGAAGATTTTCAAAATCCCGTCAGCCGTTGGATCTGCGAAAGAAGTGAGGAGGTTACGTTCACGTTCGGAGTCCAAGATCTAGGGGTTGTGAGCCGTTGGATCATTGATCGGTTACCCGTCAACCGTCCGATCTGACACGAGCCACACAGGGTTTAACCCTCGTGAGTAGAGTAAGAACCCTGAGAAGCATCGGGATATCGAGGCATTGGGGTTCAAGAAATCGGGAGTCACGTGGACTAGAAGTCGGGGAAATCCATCGTGAAAATCTCGACGAGTTCAGAGCCGTCCATCTATTGGGACAGGTGGCAGGGATCGAGAGTCCATCAGCATTTTGGAGATTCAGAAGTCAATAATTCGAGACCTGTTGAATCTCGAAACGGTGAAAGGATCATAGCCGTAGGATCTCAGGGAGGACACGTGTCCTGTGGTCATCTCGATCGGGGAAGTGGTCATCGGAGTTCAGGTAAGTGAGTGTTCATGGTTTTGTAAAGTGACGAAGTTCGAGGTTCAATCTGAACCGTCCATCACTTGGGATGCATGTCAAAATTCCGAAGAGAGTCAGGGATCGACGTTTCGGAGGTCCTGAGGACAGGATACTCTCACAAGTCGAAACCACGAAGTCTAATTTCCCGACAAGAAGAGAGCCTCGTGTGGGCCCAGTTGACGTCGTCTCATCGTAGCAAGGGAATCAGGAATTTCCAAGGTGAAAACCTTGAAGCATACGAGAATCGTCCATCCTTGAGGATGCATGGCCGAGATCGAAGTGATCGGGAAATCAACATTCGTGAAATCGGGGGAATCGAAAGCCAAAGCATTTCAACAATTGAAGTTGCGAAACCCTGAGGGAGATCTGGAGCCATTGATCTCAGCAACTTTTCACCATCGTTTATTTTGGTTACGATGGAAGGGCGTCCTAGTGACATCATATCGGGAATCTACGAGTCAGAAAATCGAGGATTTCGTGGGCGAGAGATTTACTACATTTCAACACTCGAAACCCCGAATCCTGATAAGGAATATGACTGCAGTCATATAAGAGGAGGTCACGTGGACTAAAAGTAGAGCCCAGGGGCTAAGGCAACAAAGGAGTGCATCGGGATATTGGAGGTTGAGACATCGGGAGTTTGAAAACCCCGAAACCTGATTCTCTATTCTTCTGTCGTCGAAGAGAACAGTGACCGGCCTAAATACTGTAAAGTTCTGAAAATACCTATGGGTCCATTTCGAAGGAGATTCTAGTGGGAATCAGAAGAGCCATTCTGGCTCGAAGGAGAAAATTGAACGATCCTTAAGACCAGGAGGTCAGGTGTGGGACCTGCTGAGGTAGGTGCCCGGGTGGACGCCATCAAGACCTCTTATGGCCATCATTTTGGGGGTGGAAGGTGGTGGAATAGGTGAGATTGGTGTCCAATAGTGACCAGAGGCTAGATTGGAATGTGCTCAGCAACCTTTTGTCCCAATATAATATGATGGTATGTGGTATCTTGAACCATACCCATCCTGATTCAAATAAGATCTTGGAAATGTCCTATCTTGTGATATTATTCTTGCAGACTATTAGGATCGCCATCTTAGAAAATTGATCAACCACCACAAAAAAATATTCATTTCTCTTCTTGGTTGAAGGAAGGCCCGACATATAGTCCATATAGATGGATTTCCATGGCTTGTTGGGAGTAGGAAGAGGGGTGTACATGCCTTTATTCTTAGTGTTTGGTTTCAAAATGTCACAGGCAGTGAAAGACCTGATATACTTTTTGAAATCCTAGTGCAATTTTGGCCAATATAAATTATTTTATAGTACAACCATGATCTTTTCCATGCCAAAATTTCCTACCATATGACTATAGTGAGTTTCCAAAATCATCTTTGCATTCTTTCCTGAAGGAATACAAATGTGGACCACATGGCATAACAGTTTGTCTTGAAGATGAAAGTCAGTGACAGTCACGCATGTGCCCAACATTTGGTAAGTGGTAGAGAAGTCATGATCACTCTTGTAGAGTTGGGGCCACTTGGATGCCTCATGGACACAGGAGTGGAGCACTGTGGTTAAGGTTGCAACTGGAGGTCAACTAAGGCATTCCATGACACGATTGGTACTCCCTTTCTTATATTTGATGTTGATATGGAACTACTGCAAGTATGTGGAACACCTTTCATGGTGGTTGTTATGTAATTTACCTTGTGTCTTCATGAACTGCAGAGGATTGTGATCAGTTTGGATGATTGTCTCCTTCCTGAGAATATAGTGCTTCCATTGTCAGTAAAATTGTACAATGGAATATATTTCTTTTTCATATGTGGGGTAATTACAGATGACATCTGATAGTGTATCACTATGATATTCCACTAGATGACCATGTTGAGTGAGAACTATGCCCACGACATTGTCTAAGGAATTGGTCTTAATATCAAAAGGTTGTTGCATATTGGCTAAGGGGAGTTCTGGAGTTAAGCACAATTTTTTTTTCATATCATTGAATGCTTATTTTTGTTACTTCATCCACACAAAATTTACCTTTCCACCACCCTTGGTCACTGTAATGACCCTTAATTATTAAGATGATTAATTTAATAAATAATCCTAAAAATTAGCTAAACTATAATTAATTATTAAATAACCTTAACTAATTATCTGTTATTAATTAATTATTTTTTATTATGATTAGTTTGAGTTTGATT
>ML826281.1:39930-55789 GCA_009831015.1 Picea engelmannii
GCACCGGGGGGCTGCAGAGGTTTTGGGCTCGGAGGGCTAGGACATCCATTGATGTCCTAGGGCTAGGCGTTACTAGTCGGCAGGGTGGCTGGTTTTGGGGTGTCCTAAGGAGCAGCATCAGGTTCAAGCGAAGGGAGCAAGCTACTGCGGATAGCATCAGAGTGAGGTATGTAAATTCAAATTTATGGATTGTTTACTTAGATTTAATTACTTATTGCCAAATTCTACTTGCGTAAGTGTTAGCGTAAGTGTTGAGATAATTTGAAAATTTTGAAAAGTTTACTTCATTGTAAAGCTTATAGAAATTACAGAAATTACAGTAATTTGATAGAAATTTAAACGTTAATTCAAATCCGGTCTTTACAGTCACTTGGCTAAGGTCCCATGCAATATGGGAGAATCCCAACATGAACCTGTGATAGAAGTTGGAAATTTTGGTTAGTGTGGTTGGGGCTATCTAGTCATGAATGACTTGGATCTTGGCTGGATCCACATGCACACCATGCTCATTAACAATGTAGCCTAGGTTTTGGACCCTGTTCATGATGAAGGAGCATTTTTCCAGGTTAGAAAATAGATTTAGTTATCGTATATTCTGAAGGACTTGTTGAATATGATACAAGTGTTCTTCCCAATTCTTGTTGAAGATGAGGATATCATACAAATATACCACCATAAAATAATTGGTGAAAGGCCATAATATATCTTCCATCAATATCATGAAAGTTGCAGGAGAATTTGTCAAATCAAAGGGCATGACTAGCCATTGAAAAAGACCTTCTTTGGACTTGAAAGGAGTATTCCATACATCAATTTATTCTATTGGGACCTGGTGGTAGCCATAATTCAGGCCAATCTGACTGAAAATATTGGCCCCCCTTGAGCTGGTCAAGAAGGTCATTAATTTGGGGAATTGGGTATCGGTTTCTGACCGTGATTTTTTTTTAGGTCCATGTAATCAGTGTAGAGTCACCAAGTCTCATATTAATTATACACGAGTACAATTGGTCTCCCACAAGGTGAGGATATAAGTAGGATGTGCCCCTTTTGAATTGGCTCTGGGATCTGTCACTTGATTTCCTCATTTTCCATAAGAGAGTGGTGATAGACTAGCCAATTGGGTAGAGGTGCATCGGGGGTTAGATCGATTGAGTGCTTGACCTAACAGTACAACAGTATTCCAGTGGGTGAGGAGAAGATGTATCTTTATTCTTCCATGATCTTTTTTTCTTCCTTCTATTGCATGGAGAGGCCCTATGCAAAGGCCATGGATGTGGTCGAAACCTTCTGTTCACTTTGAGAATGAATCATGAAGAAGACAAATTTCCCGGTCTGGGAAATGACCTTCCTGCATTCCTTATGAGATATCAAAGAAATGTTGGTAGGCATAGCTACCTCTAGTATCATGTACAATTATCTACCCAAAATACTAATAACACTATGAGGTCTAGACTCATGTACAACATGGTGTTTCCACAAGTATGGTTGGCCTAAAAGAACATCGCAAACTTCAAGGGGGGGGATATCACACAATACCTCATCCTTGAAGAGCTTGATGTCATAGGGAAGATGACATTGTTGACTAACGCGGAGATATCTTCCTTGGTGGATCCATATGATGGTGTAGGGTTATGTGTGTGGTGTCGTTGGCACGTTCAATCACTTAAATACCTATGTTTATATTGGGTTCTTTGACTTTCGTTATCAACAATGAAATGCAGTGGAGCACCCTTCATCTACATCTATGAGTGAAAAAGGTGTTCACCTTCCTCCAGTTCTTCTGGTTCACTTGGATAGACCTTGGTGCTAGCAATAGGGGCATTGTTTTTTTCATAAATGATCCACTTCCCTTTATCTGGATCTGATTCAGATTCAGAACTTGCCTCTAACTCTAAGTATTTAAGCTGAGCCACCAATTACTACTTCGAGTGACATTCATTGGTGTTATGTCAGGGGATTTTATGGAATTCACATCACTCCCCAGTGTATTTCTTCATCTTCTCATTACTCTTCTTTGTTTGTGGCTTGGACGGGTTGCCCTGAAGGGGTCCATCCTTTATCTATCCTTTGTTTTTTGGGTTGGGATTCTTTTTCCTTACTTCTACTTTGAGGAATTCTCAGATCCAAACTCTCGCCTATTTATTTTAAATTTCTGCTTGATTTTGATAGCATATCGAGTAAGTCGTGCCCAGTGATGAGATGTCTAGAAAATCCTTTTGTTTTGGACGTATCTATGCAGACAATCGTAGTACTTGAGCACCAAATGTCATTCGGAGTCTTTGATACCTAGCTTAGTGTGCAAGGTATGGAATATATTTGTGAACTCTGGTACTATCGGGTCCCTTTCCTGTTGCAGTGTGGTCCATTTCATATAGTGTTCATCGTAGCTTCCAACAGGGTAGTATTGTTTCTTAATAGAATCCCTGAAAGAATATCAGTTGGGTGTGACCGAAAATATTGTGGATTCCTTAGTGTCCTTTTTATCACAATAAGTCTCCCACCAATCCTTGACATGGGGGATTACCTTAATGAGTGTAATGGTAATATTTTCTCTATTGGGAAAATTATGGATCGAAAAATACCCTTCTAGCAGATTCAACCATTTATCTACAACATCCACATCTATCTCGCCTTCAAATAAGGGGACATCAACATTGACTGGTACCTTAAAGGGGGTGGTACCTCCCAAGTGGTCACTTGATGAAGACGTGTCACTTGTTGGAAGTCATTGTAGGATCTGTTCAAAATTATCCATCATATTTTTCCTTTGTCACGCGATGGATTCCTCAATCAATAGTTTAAAAGGATATCATGTCCCATCATCTCACTTTTATTCTACCATGGGAGGTCATCGTGATCGATGGGGACAGTATTGCAAGGGCTTAACTACTTCGAGTCCCAACTCTTTGTACCCTGACCGCGTTGGGGACATGCACCAAGAAACAAATAAAGAGAAGAATTATCTAATACCACTGATCTAGATTCAAAATGGAATGAAATTAAATATAGATGTATAGCAAAGAAATACACAGAGATATAGTAAACTTGACTTCTATTAATAAAGAGAAATTGTTGAAACTGTAAAAATGCATACTAAAAACAAACTTGCTCGAATGGTGGTAGCTTATCTCTGAGAAGAGATGTGACAGATACGCTCATTCACAAGAAGATGATTAAAATGAGGTTCCAAAGGCCTTTTAAAAAAAAACATAAATGAAAAAACCCTAAACATCCAAAGCCCTAACCCTGGGAGATGAAATGCCAAAAGGTTTGTGGGCCTCGATGGGGGTAGTTGACACGTCAACTTCCTCACGGCATGACGTTTTCATACAATATTCATTTGGGGCACTAGATACATAATTGGAAATGTATATCTGAGGATTAAATATTTCATTCAACATTAGCATATGCCCTCAGCTACATACTGGGCGTTGTCGAGCCCAAAAAAAGTGGTTTAAGGCCTCAAAACAACCTTGAAATTTTAGAACTTGAAAAAAAGTAAGAACAAACTGTCAAAATGGAAATTGTTCTTTGACCCAGTGGAATAAGTAGGTGGCCACCAATATCCATCTAGATCAAGCATCTAGCATGTAATCTAAATATCAGGTGTGTGAGAAGTAATATCAACCATAGATCACTTTGGAGATTAGAAATAGATTATAACTCATGATTATAAAAGCAAGGATAAGAGAAGCAGAAAGACACATTCACACAGATCGAAAAGGAGAAATTTGCTAGTGTGGAGCCTCCAAGGTCACACTTAGGAGTAGAGAAGGACATGTGCTTGAGTGCTTGGGTCATGAAGGATGGTGATTCAAGAGGACCAAGGATTACACTTGACAAGACTTGTTTTGAGGGACTCAACACAGTCGGGACTCTTGACAAGAGGTCAAGGTTGGGCGACTCTTGGTGAGATTCTAAGAGAAAGGGAACTTGGTGAGATACCAAGGTGAGGATATTTGGTGATATTCCATAATCAAGTGACTCTTGGTGAGATACAAAGAGAAAGGAACCTTTGGTGAGATGCCAAGGTTGAGGATATTTGGTGGCATTCCAATATTGGGGTATTTGGTGGGATGTCAAGATCATAGATAGAAAAGGAGGACTTTTGATAGTTGGAATGTAGAAGCAAAGAAGGAATTGTTATTACACTAGAGTGAGGATATCTCACTAGTTGGGTGAAGATATTTCATCCAAGTGTTGATGTAGAGAGGGTTGGATCATGAAGGACTGTGATTCAAGATCTTGGATAGGTGGAGAAGGAATTTCATATAGAGGTCATATGGTTCAATAAGGAGAGAGAAAATAAGAATATGAATGTGGGTTTCAAAGGAAAGAGACCATAGGAAAGTAGAGTGTCATATAGAAGTGGTCATACAAACTTTCCATACATATTTTTGGGTCACAGTGGACATAGTCATGGATGGTTTTGGGTTACAAAAGGATTGTTGCTTGTGGAGACTAATTATCATCCTAATTCAGAGTCTTTTGTTTTCCATTCATGTTTATACCCCATGAAGGTTGCACACCCCTCCACATGGGGAATTTGTAGGGGGGAGTTTCCCTCTCTGCAGGGTCTGGGGGAAAGCAGACCCCTAGCGGGGGTTCGGGGGCGAAGCCCATGAAGGAAAATTTTCCTTGTAAATGTATATTGTAATTTCATAGTAAATATCGATTGCTCATTATAAGGTCACATATCTTATGGTAGAAGTTATGTTAGGATTTTTTTTCCTAGAAAGAAACCCTCTTTTATGAGGGAAATGTATTGCAGATATGTATCATTGTGAATATGGAGTTCTAAGAGAGGAGACTATGAGATAAAAAAGAGGAAGTTACAACGGATGTCTTGTAGTTTGTACCCATTCATTTGCTGGATAATAAAAAGGAAGGACCTAGAAATTTCTCTGGTGATCGTAGTCCACATTGGGTGAACCACATATATCTGTGTCTTTATTGTATTGTGTATCTTTTGTGTTTTATTTCCACATTTTTTTTAATTTTATTTCTCCGTGATCCTATTTTTATAAAAGATGGTATCAAAGCGAAAGGTAACTTGCCAGAAAAGAGGTTTCTTGGTTAGAGTGGGAGTAATGGTGGAAGATAGAAAGTTTAGGGTCAAGAAATTTAATGGCCAAAACTACCAGTTATGGAAGATGCAGATGGAATATTATTTATATCAAAAGGATATATTCCTACCATTGGGTGGAATAGCAGTAAGTTGGATTTCAAAACTGCAAAATGTTGTTGCACTTTCAACAATAGAGGTAGAGTATGTTGTTGCTACAAAGGCTAATAAAGAGATGATTTGGTTACATAATTTTATGGAAGAATTGGGAAAGAAGGAAGATAATATCAAGTTGTACTGTGACAGTAAGATTTACATTCATCTTGCAAATAACACATGCTTCCATTCAAAGACAATAATATACATCTTAGGTACCATTTCATATGATCTGTCTTGGAATATGGACATTTGAAGTTGGAAAAAATACACACTAGCCAGAATACTGCAGACATGTTAACAAAGGGATAAAATGAGTTCCTGCTCAGTTTTAGTTGCTCTTCAAGCATGAAGGTGAAGATGAGAAATTTTCCAGGTCTAAGAAGGATCATATTCCATCAGATACAATAGCGGTGGAGTTGTTGAGATCAGTCTCCAAGTGGGAGATTGTTGGTTGTGGAGCTTAATTATCTTCCTTAATGAATTTTTTTTTTTTTTTAGTCGTGTTTATACCCCATGAAGACTGTGCACCCCTCCATGAGGGGGAGTTGCAGGGCGGTATTTCCCCCCCTGTGGGGTCTGAACCCCCCGTATGGAGGTTCCGTAGACAAGCGAGCCCCTGAAGGAAAAATTTTGTTGTAAATGTATATTGCAATTTCATAGAAAATATGTATTGTTCATTATAAGGTCTCAAATCTAACGATATAAGTTATGTTAGGGTTTTTTTCACTAGAAGGAAACCCTCTTTTATGAGGGAAATATATTCCAGCTATGTATCATTGCGAATATTGTATTCTAAGAGAGGAGACTGTGAGAAGAAAAGAGGAAGTTATAGCGAGTGTGTTCTAGGTTGTATCCCTTCGTTTGCTTGATAATAAAAAGGAAGGAACTAGCAATTTCTCTGGTGGACGTAGCCCACACTGGGTGTAACACGCCCATCATGGGAACTAATATTTTTTGGCTTTTTCCCCCTTTTTATTGAGGAACAGAATCCCTGAATTCCTATGGGGCTTGTTGCATACCCTACCATCCCTTATCCGTACCTATATGATCATTGGCGATGACCATAGGCCTTACCGGAGAGATGCTACCAGCTTTCGTGATTCAGGAAATCGCGAAGCATGTATTCTTGGTTCCCTGGATTTTGAGGTGCCGAAACCCGAAGGGAACCAACAGTTCGTCATAATAAATAACGCCTCGGATTGAAGCCTGGCACTCCACCTTTCAGGGTTTTGCATACTCGGTTTTCACGGTATAAGAGGGTGAGGGTCTCCCTGACCTTTGGAAAACCCTGGTACTGAAACGCTGAAACACCAAAACCATGTATGCTAATCCATTTCGGGCTACGCAAAGACACAAGGAAAACTGACCTTTGGAGATCCCAGGTACCGAAATGCCGAAACACCAAAACCATGTATGCTAATCCATTTTGGGCTACACGAACACACGAGGAAAACTGACCTTTGGAGATCCCGGGTACCGAAACACCAAAACACCAAAACCATGTATGCTAATCCATTTTGGGCTACACAAAGACACGAGGAAAACTAACCTTTGGAGATCCCAATTACCGAAACACCAAAACCATGTATTCCAATCCATTTTGGGATTTCGCCTATCGGGATTTCGTGAAATGTGAGGACAGGAGGGTTTCGCACCTGGGTTTCTCGAGAGCCGAAACTTCGAACATCCAAGATCTAGACACGCTAGGCCATTTTAGGGTTTTTCAAGTTAGGATTTTAGGACTGGAAAGTACAAGAGACTTGCCTCTAGTTATCCCGAGTGTCAAAACACCGAAACAATAAATTCTTGTCACGCTATACCTTTTCGGGGTTTCATACTTCAGGGTTTCATGACAGGCGAGTATAAGGGATCTTACTCTTAGGTATCCCAAGTGCCGAAACACCGAAACACCATAACTCATCTGCATTATTGTCATTTCGCAGTCTCATCCATCGGGATTTCTCAATATGCGAGAACAGGAGGTCTCGCACCTGGGTTCCCTGGGAGCCGAAACTCTGAAACACTGAACTCTAAATACAATATATTATTTCGGGATTTCACAAGTCAAGATTTCAGGACTTGTGAGTGCAAGGGAACTCGCCCTTGGGTATTCTGGGTACCAAAACACCTGAATGTTGAATTTATATGCGCTAAGTAATTTTAGGATTTCACAAACTAGGTTTTTGGGATATGCGGCGACAAGAGGTCTCGCACCTGGGTTTCCTGGGAGACGAAAGTCCGAAACCTACATACATATATTTATATATATTGCTCATCCTATTTCGGGGTTTCCTCCATCGGGATTTCATGGGTCATAATTTTGCGATTCAGGTTTTCGAGACTGGTGAGTACATGGGGCCCACACTTAGGTACCCTAGGTGTTGAAATACCAAAATATAATAACTTCTCCACACTCTATCTTTTCAGGATTTCACAAGTCAGGATTTCAGGACTTGCAAGTACAAGGGAACTCACACTTAGGTACCCCGAGTGTCAAAACACTGATATTTCTTACCCCATCCACAAGTGGTCATTTCGGGACTTCGCGATTTGGGTTTCGGGACATGCGAGTACAAGGGAACTCACACTTGGGTTTCCGGGTGTTGAAACACCGAAATGTCATAACCCATCGAAATGTCGAAGTCTAAGAGGACCATTCTCTCTCGTCCAAGTTTTTAAGACTTATGCCATAAAATTCTCCAGCAGATCCTTGGATTAACTTTCAAAAAGGGTGTCCCTGTGGGGAGATCTATCTAGGGCATTACTTGAGACAAATAAGGGAATAAATTTCCCAAGAACAGACTTGAAAACTGAAACCATTCAATATATATAAGACATAGGTGGTCTTTCCAATATCATCATACAGCCACCATTTCTGATCAAAACACCATACAGACAGTCTTATATTGAAACCATTCATAATTGCACAAACCATGAACATACATGTCAGAATATTAATTTCAAGATACGAGATATAACACTTATCAGAAAAACACCAGGTTTGATGCAACTACTGAGAGGGGTGCTTGTTTCCACCCAACCGTAGGCTCAACGATTTCGAATGGGTTTACCACTAGCCACCTCCGATCTTAGACCACGATGTTGTGAGACTGAGTCTCTTTTGGTAGGAAGTCGAGAAAGAAGGTTACTCTCCTTCTTCTCTGCTTATCAATAACTCTGTATATTTTTCCAGAGTCTTTCCAATTTCTCCCCTCTTGCGATCTCTGTTGCGACTGACCCCCTTCCACACCTATTTCCTACCTTTTCTTTTTTAGCGAGGTTGTGTGTGGCATGAACTTCCCTACAGTGGCCAAGTCTGAGGCTTCCATGGATGGGCGGTTCACCCCCATCCCTCATTAACTCATGAGGAGCCTCTTCACCTACCAACCTGGCGAGTAATTCATTTCGGGGCCAGGGAGTTGCTCTTGATATTCAGGCCAGTGAAGACCAAATACGGTATTGGTTTCGATGGAACTTAATGCCACCATTCCAGGTGCCCTCCTCCACC
The DNA here is from genome assembly GCA_009831015.1 of Picea engelmannii. NCBI lineage: Eukaryota > Viridiplantae > Streptophyta > Pinopsida > Pinales > Pinaceae > Picea > Picea engelmannii. Next base: position 48,663 of record ML826281.1, read on the forward strand.
TTTCATTAGCCATCCTGGTCTCTTTTCAGCACATCCCCCTACCAGCAGTCCTGCAACATATATTCATAACATTATTTACATTCGTCGACCTTTTATACTAAGTTTCATTCAAAATCACACATTCACATCTTTGAGTCTGCCATAGTTCTTGGCCAGTATAGTTATTTTTACAGACTGGGGGAAATAGGGTGTTACAATTCCCTCCCCCTTAAAGGAACATCATCCTCGATGTTCTATCTATCAATATGACATGTATGTACAGTGGTAAACAAAATCGGATATGCCTGTTTCATGGAATCCTCCATTTCCCATGTAGCCTCATCTGGGCCAAAATGTCTCCACTGCACCTTGACATGTGCAATGGTTCAGTTCCAGAGTGGGGTTTACTTTCTGTCCAGTATGCATTGAGGTTCTGGTAGGAATTCTCCCTCCGGTTCCACCTGGATCACAGACCAGTCAATTATATGATTTGAATCATGTACATATTTCTTCAATAATGAAACATGGAAAACATTATGTGCTTTTACTGTGGGAGGAAGTGCTAGCCTATAGGCTATAGGTCCCACTCTATCTAGAACTTCAAAGGGTCCATAATACCGAGGTGCCAACTTGGCACAAGATCCCATTTTCAGGGAACTCTTCCTGGGCCTAACTTTGAGATATACATTGTCTCCCGTCTTGAATTCTCTTGGAGTTCTCTTTTGGTCGGTGTAACTTTTCTGTCGGTTCTGAGCGACCTTCATGTTTTGTTTTATCTGAGTCACTTGTTGTTCCATTTATTTCAACATGTCGGGTCCAAAATAAATTATGTTTACGGGATTACTCCAACTGACTGGAGTATTGCACGGCCTACCATAGAGGACTTCGAAGGGACTCATCTTTAAGGGTTCTTGGTAGCCGTTGTTGTAGGCGAATTCCACCAGTGGCAGGTAGTCTTCCCACTTATTGGGTTGATGCATTACATGCATTCTTAGCATGTCTTCTAGTATTTGGTTCACTCTTTCCATCTGTCCATCGGTTTGAGGGTGATAGGCAGTGCTAAACAACAACTTGGTCTCTAAACCCACCATCAGTGATTTCCAAAAGTTGGAAGTGAATTTTGTGTCTCTGTCAGACACAATCTCTTTCGACATACCATGCAGTATAAATATCTCTTTCATGAATACCTTAGCGATGTCTATTTCCTTGCAAGTCAACTTGACAAGGATGAAATGAGCATACTTGCTCAATTTATCCACCACTACCATAATGACGTCATTTTGTTTGGTCAAGGTTGGTAACCCAGTGATGATATCCATGGAGATGGTTTCCCATTTCCATTCCAGGATTGGTAAAGGTTGCAATAATCATACTGGGTGTCGGTGTTCTGCTTTAACCTATTGGCACTCTATTCATTTGGCTAAGTACTCGGCTATGTCTTTCTTCAACCCAGGCTAGTAGAATTGTTTCCTAGTGGTCGTGATCAATGATCATCTTCTGGTATCTTGGATGACCAGTGTAGGGTCTTGTATGTAGTTCATCCAGTATGAACCTCTTCAAGTCGTCACAATTTGGGATATACAATCTTCTTCGGTAAGTGAGAAAACCTCCTTCCATCATCTGGTAGTCTCCGTACTTTACCCTGGTGGGCTCTTGCTATAGGTACGAGGTCACAATCTGGACGAAGGGATCTTTTTCTTGTGCATTTCTGACTATTTCCTTGACATCCGTCTTACAAGTGATCACCACTACCAGGTGAATTTTTTCCATACTTCTGCTAAGGGCATTGGAAACTCTATTTTCCTTTCCTTTAATGTGTTTGATTTCGAAATCAAACTTGCAAAGGAGGGCCATCCACCTAGCTTGTCTGGCATTGAGCTTCGGTTGGTCAAACAAATATCACAATCCACAGTGATCTATCATAAGTACAAACTTTCTTCCTAGGAGGTAATGCTTCCACATTTTTAAGGTGTGCACTATAGCGGCCAGCACCAGATCATGGGTCACATAGTTGACTTCGTGTTCGTTCAATTTTCGGGACTCATAGAAGACCACACTTTCTCCCTGCATAAGGACTCCTTCGAGCCCTTCCTTACAGGCATCTGTGCACATGAGGAAGTCAACTTCGGGATCGACGATCTTCAGCATGGGTGCGTGGGTCAGTAGATGTTTCAGGGTTTGAAATCTTTCTTCACATTTTTGTGTCCATGTAAATTTTGTCCCCTTTTTCTAGAGGGCAGTGATTGGACAACCAATCTTGGAGAATCCTTTTATAAATATCCTATAGTATCCTGCTAATCCCATAAAGGATCTAATATCCAAAATGTCCTTTGGGGTAGGCCATTCTATGATAGACCTGATCTTATCAGGGTTTAATGCTACCCCTTATTTGGATAGGACATGGACCAAGTAATGAATTTTCTTCTGGAAGAAGTCACACTTGCTAAATTTGGCATAGAGTTGATGTTCTCTTAGCACTTGAAGCACAAGCCTAAGGTGTTCCTCATGTTCCTCTCTATTCTTGGAGTAAATTAGTATGTCGTCAATAAAAACCAGCACAAATTTGTCTAGGAATTTGCTGAGCACATTGTTCATTACGCACATAAAAGTGGCAGGGGCATTGGTCAATCCAAATGGTACTACCACAAACTCGTAGTGACCATATCTCGTCCTAAAGGAAATTTTTTGGATGTCTTCGCCCTTGATTTGGACTTGATGGTAATCTTTGAGAAGATAGAGGCACCTCCCAATTGATCGAACAAGTCATCGATCCTAGGTAAGGGGTACTTGTTCTTTATGGTTACCTTATTGAGTTGTCTATAATCTATACACAATCGGAGGGTACCGTCTTTATTTTTCACAAATAGGACTGGTGCTCCCCATGGAGACACATTGGGCTGTATATAGCCCTTATCCATCATTTCTCTCAATTGCAATTTGAGTTCAACTAGTTCAGGTGTGCTCATCTGGTAGGGTGTCCTAGACACTGGCACTGCTCTCGGTGCAAGTTCTATCGAGAAGTCAATATCCCTTCTCGGAGGTAGACCCAATACCTCTTCTAGAAATACATCTTTGTATTCTCTCAGGATAGGGTGGTCTTTGAGGCTTGGTTTGTCACCTTCAATTGTTTTCAATACTTGTATTGCATATAGGGGACATCCTTTTTGGTAATACCTTCTCATTTGTAGAGCTGATATTTGTCTCACCGAAACAGGTTTTTGGATTCCTTGAAGGGTTATCCTTTTTCCTTCTTTACTTACACATTATAAGGTTTTATGGTAACAGTTCAATATATCTTTATGGGAAGCTAGCCAGTCCATACCAATCAACAGATCATATGATCCCAGGGGTAATATGTTAAAGGTTGCTTGGCTGGGGAATTCACCCAACATTAAATGGAAGGATGGTATGACCTTTGCTACCCTTCTTTTGGTGCCAGTGGCTAACTGTACCAACCATGGCTTGGTAGGTTTATGTGGCTGTAGTTTACACTTATCAACAATCTTAGGGGCTATATAACTCAAGTTTGAACCAAGGTCAATCAGAATAGACACTAGATGGCTGGAAATCATACCTTCTATTTCCACCACTGAAGCTTGGTGGTCGGCTTGGTTATTATCCAAGGCTGCATAAATTTACGGCACACTCCCTGCCACATCATTGATAGTGGTAGCTTCCTGGATGTTGTAAATTCTCTGACTATTCTGTTGTCGGTGTGGACGGTCTCTCAGTAGATGTTCTTCTCCGCAACCCCAACATTTCAAAGGTTCTCTCTTTGGGTTATCATCCTTCACTGGTACAGATCCAGAGGCTTTATTTCCACCCAAGCAGGGAAAGTTTTGCTGGTGTACACTCTGGGCTGGGAAGCTCATCCTTGAGGTCTTCTTATAGTTCTTAAATCTTGGGGATTTAATCCCCTTTCTCTGAAATCCAAAACTATTCTTCGGTTTCTAGCCTTCACGAGGTTTTGTCCGATGTCCAAACTATTCATGACAATATCTTGCCTTTCGGATAGTGCCTTCTAGGGTCTTTGGCTCATCAAATTCAATTTTGTTCTGATAGTCCTTAGGTAGTCCTTTGATAAAATGTTTCACCTTTTCCTTTTCTGCTTTTATATAAGGTGCATACCTCAGCAACTTGAGGAATCTCCTGACATATTCCTCTATAGTGAATTTCCCCAGTTTGAGTTCATAGAATTCTTTAGTCTTTTCGTCGAAATATTTTTCTGACAGATACTTCTTCCAGAAGTATTTCTCAAACCATTCCCAAGACAAGTCCTCTTCGCGAACCCCTTTCACATTCTTAAGGTCTTCCCACCAAGTGAAATCCTTTCCGTTCAAGTTGAAGGTGGCCACTTGGGACTTCAAATTTTCTGAGAAGTCATGGACTCTGAAATACTTCTTAGCCCAAGTAGTCAGGCCTGTGCTTCCTCTCCCTTCTTTATTTCACCGTCGAAGGAGGGTGGTTTGGACTTCCTTAATTCTTCGAATTTATGACCCTTGGAAATCTTTCGCTTATTCTATCCTCTTCAGGAATAAGAACTAGTTATGCTTCTAGAAGAGCCCTCTGAACTGCCAGCTTCCTTCCCAAAGGAATCATCCGCCGCTTGTCCTTTACCTCTGGGATGGACCTTTTTTGAGGTGTTCCTCTTAGTGTGGCAACTGATATGACCATGTTTCTTTATTTTAGGTTCATGCTGCATTTGTCTTTGTAGGTCAGATAAGCTCTGTAGTAAAACTGCGTTAATCTTTGTTTTCTTCTCTTGTTCTTTCATCATCCTCTCATTGTCAGCCTTGCAGCTTTGTAATTTGACCATGAGGCTCCTCATAGTATCGGCTAGATATGGAGGGGTCCCTACTGCCCTCCTTTCATCAGACTCTTTGTCTCTATTGTGGGAGCCTTCCCCCACTTCATGGTGAGTCACCATTCTCTACGTCTGCAATTTTCCATGGTTGATCTTCCGCTTTGTGTGTAAAAGAAAAACGTTGGTTGTTAGTCAATATTTTATTCATTTATAACCAGTACATAATTCATATTTTTCACATGCACACACACAATAGGAGTTTTCATTCTTAACTTCGACTTTTGATTAAGAAGGTTAAGACATGGGGTTACTCCTTTTAGGAGTGTTTTGAACGGAGCTCATGCACAACTCGTTCATGAGCCCAAGCAGGCCAAGTGTTGTAACCATGCTCTAAGACCAATTTGTAACACACCCACCATGGCAACTAATATTTTTCGGCTTTTCCCCCCTTTTTACCAAGGAACAGAATCCCTGAATTCCTATGGGGCTTGTTGTAGACCCTACCATCCCTTATCCATACCTATATGATCACCGGCAATGACCACAGGCCTTACTGGAGAGGTGCTCTTGACTTTCATGATTCAGGAAATCGCGAAGCATGTATTCTCGGTTCCCTGGCTTTCGAGGTGTTGAAACCCAAAGGGAACCAATAGTTTGTCACAATTAATAACGCCTCAGATTAAAGCCTGGCACTCCACCTTTCGAGGTTTCACATACCGGGTTTTCGTGGTATAAGAGGGCGAGCGTCTCCCTGACCTTTGGAAAACCCAGGTACCGAAACACTGAAACACAAAAACCATGTATGCTAATCCATTTCAGGCTACGTGAAGACACGAGGAAAACTGACCTTTGGAGATCCCGGGTACCGAAACACCGAAACACCAAAACTATGTATGCTAATCCATTTCGGGCTACGCGAAGACACGAGGAAAATTGAACCTTGGAGATCCCAAGTACCGAAATGCCGAAACACCAAAACCATGTATGCTAATCCATTTCAGGCTACGTGAAGACACGAGGAAAACTGACCTTTGGATATCTCGGGTACCAAAACATCGAAACACCAAAACCATGTATGCTAATCCATTTCAGGATTTCGCCTATTGAGATTTTGCGAAATGCAAGGACAGGAGGGTTTTGCACCTAGGTTTCCCGGGAGCCGAAACTATGAACATCCAAGCTCTAGACATGCTAGGCCATTTCGGAGTTTCTCATGTCATGATTTCGGGACTGGCAAGTACAAGAGACTTTCCTCTAGCTATCCCAGGTGCCAAAACACCGAAACAATAAATTTTGAACATGCTATACCTTTTCAGGGTTTCAAACTTCAGGGTTTCGCGACCGGCAAGTACAAGGTATCTTACCCTTAGGTATCCCGGGTGTCGAAACACCGAAACACCATAACTCATCCGTGCTATTGTCATTTCGGGATTTCACGATATGCGAGAGCAGGAGGTCTCGCACCTGGGTTCCCCGGGAGCCGAAACTCTGAAACATAGAACTCTAAATACACTATACTATTTCAGGATTTCGCAAGTCGAGATTTTGGGACTTGCGAGTGTAAGGGAACTCGCCCTTGGGTATTCCGGGTACCGAAATTCTGAATCTATATGCGTTAAGCAATTTCAGTAATTTGGAAACTGGGTTTTCAGGATATGCGGTGACAGGAGGTCTCACACCTGGGTTTCCCAGGAGCCAAAATTCTGAAACCTACATATATATATTTATATATATCGCTCATCCTATTTTGGGGTTTCCTCCATCAGGATTTCGTGGGTCAGGATTTCGCGAGTCGGGTTTTCGAGACTGGCGAGTACATGGGGCCCGCACTTAGGTACCCCGGGTGTCGAAATATCGAAATATAATAACTTCTCCACACTTTATCTTTTCAGGATTTCACAAGTCGGGATTTCATAACTTGCAAGTACAAGGGAACTCACACTTAGGTACCTCAGGTGCCGAAACACCAAAATGTCCTATGCCATCCGCAAGCGGTCATTTCGGAACTTCGTGATCCAGGGTTTCAGGACTTGCGAGTACAAGGGAACTCACACTTGGGTTTTCGGGTGCCGAAACACCAAAATGTCCTAACCCATCGAAATGTCGAAGTCTAAGAGGACCATTCTCTCTCATGTAGGGTTTTAAGACTTATGCCATAAAATCCTCCAGCATATCCTTGGATAAAATTTCAAAAAGGGTGTCGCTATGGGGAGATCTATCTAGGGCATTACTTGAGACAAATAAGGGAATAAATTTCCCAAGAACAGAGTTGAAAATTGAATCCGCTCAAAACGTATATATATATATATATATATATATATATATATATATACGTAAGCCATAG
>ML826281.1:73122-103694 GCA_009831015.1 Picea engelmannii
CAAGCTAGGGTTCACATACCCTCGCCCCTTATTTATACTAAATATGTCTATTAAGAGAAGCATCTAGAGGAAGATCCTTCTAGAAGCGAAAGCTTCTATTAGGTCTTCTTACATCCACTTTATTCTATTTTATTGAAAGGTCTGATTAATATTGACCTTTATTACATCCGAATGCATTGATCTACCTATGTGCGGGTTAGGACGTTAACATGTTGAGATTAGTCTCCAAGTGGGAGATTGTTGGTTCTGGAGCCTGATTATATTCCTCATTCAAAGGTTTTTTTTTTTTCAGTTGGGTTTATACCCCATGAAGATTGTACACACCTCCACACGGGAAAGTTGCAAGGGGGGGATTTCCCCCCCTACGGGGTCTGAGGGGGTGATCCCCCCGGCTGGGGGGGTTTGGGGGCAAGCGATACTTAGAAGGAAAAATGTTCTTATAAATGTTTATTGTAATTTCATAGTAAACCTGGACCGTTCATTATAAGGTCGCAGATCTTATGGTAGAAGTTATGTTAGGGTTTTTCTCCCTAGAAGGAAACCCTCTTTTATGAGGGAAATTTGTTGTGGCTATGTATCATTGTGAATATTGTATTCTGAGAGAGGATACTGTGAGAGAAAGAAGAGGAAGTTACAGTGGGTGTGTTGTAGGTTGTATCCTTCATTTATTGTATAATAAAAAGGAAGGACCTGAAAAAATATCTAGTGGACGTAGCCCACACTAGGTGAACCACGTATATCTATGTCTCTATTGTATTGTATATGTTCTATGTTTTATTTCCGCATTGGTTTTTATTTTAGTACTCCCTGATCTTGTTTTTCTAACAAATGGTATCAAAGTAAAAGGTAACTCACCGAAAAAAAAAGTTTCCTAGTTCGAGTGGGAGCAATGGCGGAAGATGGAAAGTTTAGGGTCGAGAAATTTAACAACCAAAACTACTAGTTATGGAAGATGTAGATGGAGGATTATTTATATCAGAAGGATCTATTCCTACCATTGGGTGGAATAGCAGTAAGCCGAATTTCAAAACTGCAAAAGGTTGTTGCACTTTCAACAATAGAGGCAGAGTATGTTGCTACTACAGAGGCTAGTAAAGATATGATTTGGTTACATAGGTTTATGGAGGAATTGGGAAAGAAGCAAGAGAATAGTAGGTTGTAATATGGTAGTGAAAATCTCATTCATATTGCAAAGAACCCAGAATTGCATTTGAATACTAAGAATATATAACTCAGGTAACATTTCATACGATCCATCTTGGAAGATGGACATTTGAGGTTGGAAAATATACACACTAGCCAGAATCCTATAGACATGTTAACAAAGGGATTAACCATGGAGAAAATGAATTCCTTCTCATTTTCATTTGGTTTTCAAGCATGAAGGTGAAGATGATAAATTTTATGGGTCCAAGAACGATCATATTCTAGAAGATACAATAGTAGTAGAGTTGTTGAGATCAGTCTCCAAGTGGGAGATTGTTGGTTGTGGAGCTTGATTATCTTCCTAATTCAGAGGTTTTTGTTTTTCAACCATGTTTATACCCCATGAAGAATGTACACCCCTCCATGCGGGAGATTTGTAGGGGGGGATTTCCCCCCTTGTGGGGTCTGGGGGGTCCATAGGCAAGCGTACCCTTGAAGGAAAAATTTCCTTGTAAATGTATATTGTAATTTCATAGTAAATCTGGACCGTTCATTATAAGGTTGCATATCTGAAGGTAGAAGTTATGTTAAGTTTTTCTTCCCTAGAAATAAACCCTATTTTATGAGGGAAATGTGTTGCGGATATGTATCATTGTGAATATTGTATTATGAGAGAGGATATTGTGAGAGAAAGAAGAGGAATTTATAGAGGGTGTGTTGTAGGTTGTATCCCTTCATTTTCTCGAATTTATAGAGCAATTTCTCTGGTGGACATAGCCAACACTGGGTGAACCATGTATATTTGTTTCTATATTGTATTATGTATATTCTGTTTTTATTTCCGCATTTTTTTTTATTTTATTTCTCCACGATCCTATTTTTCTAAAACTGTATCAGAACGAAAGGTAACTCTCCGAAAAACAAGGTTCCTAGTTCAAGTGGGAGCAATGGCAGAAGATGGAAAGTTTAGGGTCGATAAATTTAATGACCAAAACTAATAGTTATGGAAGATGCAGATGGAATATTATTTATATCAAAAGGATCTTTTCCTACCATTGGGTGGAATAGTAGTAAGTTGGATTTCAAAAATACCAAAGGATTTTTCACTTTCAACAATAGAGGCAGAGTATGTTGTCTCTAGAGAGGCTAGTAAAGAGATGATTTGGTTATAGAGGTTTATGGAGGAATTGGGAAAGAAGAAAGAGAATAGTAGGTTGTACTATGGCAATGATATTTCCATTCATATTTCAAAGAACTCAACCTTCCATTTGAAGACTAAGCATGTACATCTCAGGTACCATTTCATACGATCCATATTGCAAGATGGACATTTGAATTTGGAAAAGATACACACTAGCCAGAATCCTACAGACATGTTAACAAAGGGAGTAACCAAGGAGAAACTGAATTCCTGCTCAATTTCAATTTGTCTTCAAGCATGAAGGTGAAGATGAGAAATTTTCTAGGTCCAAGAAGGATCATAGTCCAGTAGATCCAGTAGCGATGGAGTTTTTGAGATCAGTCTCCAAGTGAGAGATTGTTGGTTGTGGAGCCTAATTATCTTCCTGATTCAGAGGTATTTTTTTTCTATTTGTGTTTATACCCCATGAATATTGTACACTCCTCCACGTGGGGGAGTTGCAGGGGGGGCTTTCCCCCCTGTGGGGTCTGGGGGTTGATCTCCCCAACTGGGGGGTCTAGAGGAAAGTGGGCCCCCGAAGGAAAAATTTCCTTGTAAATGTATATTGTAATTTCATAGTAAATATGGACCGTTCATGATAAGGTCGCAGATTTGACGGTAGAATTTATGTTAGGGTTTTTTTCCTTAGAAGGAAACCCTCTTTTATGAGGGAAATGTATTGAGGGAATGTATCAATGAGAATATTCTGTTTTGAGAGAGGATATTGTGAGAGAAAGAAGATGAAGTTACAATGGGTATCTTGTAGGTTGTATCCCTTCATTTGTTGGATAATAAAATGGAAAGACCTGGAAATTTCTCTGGTGGACGTAGCCCATACTGGGTCAACCACCTATATTTGTGTCTCTATTGTATTGTGTATATTTTGTGTTTTATTTCCACATTTTTTTATTTCTCCACGATCATGTTTTTCTAATAAGTACAAGTCATAGATACCTTGGGAAATGTGTCATAATTGGTTGTACAGTAGCACAAGAGTTTCCAGGTTTGTCTGTAGTGTATACTTCTCTCAATGGGTCATTATCCCTTTTATGGAAACCTTGATTTTACCTTAATAAAATAATCATTAGACTTATTTTCCCTCTGGGGTTTATACACAAAAATATTGGTGTTTATGTGTGATTGATTTTGTTTCCTTGTTTATGCTTCCACTGCATGTTATAGAGCTGGATATTTCAGTAGTGTATTATTATTTTGTGAGATACCAATTTGATTGCAATAAGGATATCCTTGGGTCACAATGGATATAGTTGTGTATTTCCTTGGGTCACAAAAGGACAAGTCACAGATACCTCAAGAAATGTGTTGGAATGGGTCATATAGTAGCACGAGAGTTTCTAGGTTTGTCTACAATGTATACCTCTCTCAGTGGGCCATCATCCCTTTTATCGGAGCCATGATTTGACCTTAATAAAAGAATTATTAGATTGCTTTTCCCTCTAGGGTTTTTCTAGGATTTTATACACAACAATATTGGTGTTTACGTGTGCTTGATTTGGTTTCCTCGTTTATGCTTCCACTACATGTTATAGAGTAGAATATTTTAGTAGTGTATTATTGTTTTGTGAGCTTCTAGTATTATTGTAGTAAGGCAATCACTAGATAACAACATACCTAGGTGTTGGACTAAGAATTTTAACATGGTAGCAGAGCATACCAAGGGTTCAAGTGGTAAATTCAACATGGTATTAGAGCATAAAAAGGTTTGAAGTGATAAAATCAACATGGTGTCAAAGAAAGGTTTCTCTAGGACGAAACCAAGTGCACATGGTATTGGTAGATCTATGAGATTTGAATGAACATAGTAGAGATCAATTTCATATCTAGGGTTGTGGCAAAATATCTATGGGATCAGGCGTGTTGAGTTCGATGATTTAAGAACTAAGCATGGATCCACTTTCTTTTGCAACATATTAGTAAAATTTGCAGGAGATCTTAGCAGATCTATAAACCAACAGGAAGAAATCATAGGGCTGATTTTTATGAAACATCAAAGTCGAGGCATTGAAGGAGAGAGGGATCACATGGGAGAAGAGAAGGAATTTTTCTCATGTTCTTGAGTCATCTACTTTGGAGAAAATATGGAATTCTTCTAAAGTGATTGAGCCACGAAGGACAGTGACTCAAGGGAATATCATATAGGTGAAGAAGGATGTTTATCTAGAGATCAAAGGATGACTGATCTATTGGTGTCAGTGACTCATAATTAGAGAAACTAAGGACTTTTTATCATGAATATCTAAGCACAAGGTGAAGAAGAAATTTCAATTATATATCTATTCATTCCAGAGGAGAAGAGAAGTTGGAAGGGAATAAATAGAGTAGTTGAAGGTACAAGCTCATACAACAATAGTAGAGGTGCTTGGTTGTTTCTCAGTGGACATAAAATACACACAAAATGAGATAGTAATATCTCATAGAGTGGGTGGAGAATTAATTTCATCCAAGTGTGTAGGGAAGGGTATGAGGAAAGAAGCAAAGGGGAAGCGAGGGAGATAACAATCAACCAACAAGATCAAAGGACTGATCTTGAGGTTTGTAGGGCTTGTCTATTTATTGATTTCTATTCCTCGGGAGAACTATTATCCCAAGAATGGAGCCCATGATTTTTATTTTAATAAAATAAAATAGAGCTTGAAGTATAGGATCTATTCAACAGTCTGATGGAGGACTCAGGGACCCATGTGGAGCTTAGTGATGATGCCAAGTATGTAATGGAAGGAAAGGGATCTATCATGTTATAACTTGATTTAAGAGCTTCATTAGAGGCTTGGGATGTGCTTTATGTACCAGAATTGAAGAACAACTTTCTCTCAAATTCAGTTTTATAGGAAATGGGTTTTGTAGTAACTTTTCAGAGAGGGAAAGTACTCATATGTTCATAGGGATATATCCCTGACACAAAAATGAGCATTGGTGTCAAAGAGGGAAAGTTATACAGATTGCAGATCTAGCCTGTAAGAGTGTCCAAGGGAATATTGGATCATGGATTGATGTCACTGATAGAGGACGAGGAGCAAGAAGCTTCGAAGGATGAACAGTTGAATTATGATTAGAGTTCACATACTTCCAATGTGGGGAGTAAACCCTCATAGGGGAAGAGGGATTTATTCCCTTCCAGTTCTGTCAGGAGACTGATTTGGTATGATATGACATTGATGGATTCTGAGGAGCAAGAAGCTTCTAGGATCACATTGAGAGAGAGCATACCTTCGACGAAGTTTTCAAACTTCATGGAATTGATATGTAGCATCATATATTGTGATACTTCTAGTATTTGAGGAGAAACTAATAAAAAAGCTTGGAGGAATGACAGTATGTAGGATGATGTGTCTGACATTGTTTCAGATTCAGAGGAAAAACCAATTCCAGGTGGCTATTCAAGAAATACCTTCCTCACTAAGAGGGAGTGTTGATGTTAGTGGTAGCATCGGACAAGTATTTATGCACAGGTCTATGTGTATAGATGTATGGAAATTGTCCAAATCCTTCTACTCTTGAATTTACTTTAATTAAAGGAATTGTTAAAGAAAATTGATTTTATTAATTAATTACGTAATTAGTTAATTGAGTTGTTTCAAAAACATGTTAAAAGTACTTAGCATGTAGCATGTAATCTAAATCTCAAGTGAGTGTGATAAGTAATATCAACCACAGATCACTTTGGAGATTATAAATAGATTATAACTCATGATTATAGAAACAAGGATAAGAGGAGGAAGACACATTCACACATATAACAAAGGAGGACATTTGATAGTGTGGACTCTCCAAGGTCACACTCAAGAGTAGACAAGGACCTCTCCTCAAGTGCTTGGATCACAAAGTATGGTGGTTCAAGAGGACCAAGTCTTACACTTGACAATACTTGTGTTGAGGGATTCAACATAGTCAAGAGTCTTGAAATGAGGTCAAGGTCGGGAGACTCTTGGTGATGTTCCAAGAGAAGGGGACCTTGGTGAGAGACCAAGGTGAGAATCTTTGGTGAGATGCCAAGGTCGGGAGACTCTTAGTGAGATACCAAGAGAAAGACACCTTTGGTGAGATGTCAAGGTTGAGGATATTTGGTGAGATGCCAAGATCAGGGTATTTGGTGAGATGCCAAGATAAAAGATAGAAAAAGAGGACTTTTTCTTGTTGGAATGTAGAAACAAAGAAGGACTTTTTCTTACACTAGAGTGAGAAGATCTCACTAGTTGGGTGAAGAGATTTCATCTAAGTGTAGATGCAGAGATGGTTGGATCATGAAGGAATGTGATTCAATATCTTGGATAGGTGGAGAAGGACTTCCATCTAGAGGTCATACATGTTAAGAAGGAGAGAGAGAGTAAGCACTCGTAGGTGGGTTTCAAAGGACAGAGACCAGAGGAAAGAAAATCATCATATATAAGTAGTCGTATGTAATTTTTTGTACACATTTGTGGGTCACGGTGGAGACATTTATGGATATCCCCAGGTCATAGTGGATATAGTTGCATATGTCCTTAGGTCACAGAAGGACAAGTCACAGATACCTCAGGAAATGTATCAGAACAGGTCATACAGTAGCACAAGAGTTTCCAGGTTTGTCTACAATGTATACTTCTATCAATGTGTCATCATCCCTTTTATGGGAGCCCTAATTTGACCTTAATAAAAGCATCATTGGAATGGTTTTCCCTCCAGGGTTTTTCCAAGGGTTTATACACAACAATATTTGTGTTTATGTGTTCTTGATTTGGTTTCCTCGTTTATGCTTCTGATACATGTTATAGAGTTGAATGTTTCAATAGTGTATTATTGTTTTGTGAGCTGCTAGTCTTATTGCAATAATAAAATCACTAGATAACAAAGTACCTAGGTGTTGGAGTAAGAATTTAAACATGGTATCATATCATACCAAGGTTTGAAGTGTAATTTCAACATGGTATTAGAGCATACCAAGGGTTGAAGTGGTAAAATCAACAAACTGTTAAAGACATTAGACATTTTGGGACCATTGGCATGGGAAAATCCCTATTGTAATTGTATAAATATGTAATGGTTTTGGGATACAAAGTAAGTAGTACTTGAGTGAGGTCAGAGAGCTAAGAATGTAATGTAATGTAAGAGTAGAAGTATGCAATTTATGCGAGTATGTAAAAGTGAAGAGAGACAAAGATAGATAGATGGATAGGATAACAACAAGGGCATGACGTATGAGCATAGTGTGCATATTTTATAAGAGATGATTTTGAATGATATAATAATAAATCATTCGTTGTGGACATATCCCATATTTCGTGAACCACGTTAAATATGGTGTCTATGTGTTTTGATGTGTTTGTTTCTCTATTTATTTCAAGCATATAATAATGTCTGGTTACTATGAATGTTTTACATGTTATCATGTTTCTACACACATGATATAAGGTATCATGAACTAATGCTAAGTGTAATGGTTATGAGAACTGCCTCACATCCCTTCAGGACTTTGGAAACATGGTTCCTATAGTCCCCATAAATACCTCAAGTGAGACTTCACCTGCTTTTTGGTGATGCCGAAAGGGCTGGTATTTGAGGTTTTTGTCGCTGAATTCATGTTGAACCCTGTGTATTCCCAACACAAACCAAAAAATGGTTTTGTTGTTCGAACTAGCATCTACGACTAAGGGGAATGTGGAGGCTAAATAAGGAAGAGATCGGACAATGGTTAGAGGCAAAGGAGCATGATTTTTCCATATATCGGAATAAGAACCCTCGAATTAGCTTAGAGCAGTGGTTGTAGAGGTATGTACTTACAGACTCACATTAGATTTTCTTTTCTAAATTCCCGATAGTCTTGGATGATTGGTTATAGAGGTTTTCTTAAAATAACGAAACATCCCATATTTTTGTTCGGAGGAATTCGAACCCTGAGTTGATTCAACAATTTAATACTATAAGTAATGGGATATTGTGTGTAGTTGATTTCTAGTTGGATAGTGTATTAGGGAGTTATATTACTGATTTTTCTATAGATTGCACCCAATCATATAGCAGTATTGAAAGAGAGTTCTTTAAGTCTCCACATGAAATATATTTGAAATAATTGTCTACTTGGATCAAGATGATATTGTGTAATAAGGGGGTTATGAAGATGAAATATGATTACCCTAATAACTAGGATCCTTGACGTGCATAGGGGGACTGGGGGTTGACCAGGGGATGTTTTGAGTGTATGAAGAAGAGGGATGCAAGAAGGAAGGAATGAGGAACATATGGAATGATAATGCTGAGAGAATATGAATGTGCGAAGGAAGAAGAGATTGGACTATTGCGTAGTGGAAAAATATTTTGGTATAGTAGGAATAGGACTGTGGTCGATAGAGAAGAGAAACATAGTGAGGTTGAGGAAAGAGACACTGGTGTAGTACTCCAAATTGAAGGAATACCACGCATAGAGGAAAAGGAAAAATATTGTTGACTTAGTCTAGTAGAAGGAGATCCATTACATCCCACTCAGGCCACACTCTATGTCGAACCCATGACCTTGTGTGTGTCTTCGAGATATGAAACTTTTTCATGGACACTTGTAGTTAGTGATGGAAGTAGGGATAGTAGTAAAGGTAGTCAGAGTAGTGGAAGTAGTGTGAAAACCCATCATAAGTTAGTGACACCAAGGAAAAATACTTTGTAGTATACAATGGCGAGGGTAGATCCGACTTTGAGAATGCATGTCTTCCACTGAGCAGGAACAAAAGATCCAAGACAACACTTATTTTTCTGTGAAGAAATATGTAATTTGAAAATTTTCTCGGATGACGATGCGAAAATCACACAGTTAGTGATTGTTGAAAGATAGTTGTCGAAAGATTGGTTTCCATTGAATTGTTGAAAGATTGGTTGTCATTGAATTGTTGAAAGATCTATTGTCATTGATTTCAATACTTGAATAGGAAGTAAAAAAGTTGCATATCAAGGTAAAGGACTTGTAAACAAAAGTTAACAAGTTGCATTTCAGTTGCATATTAAAGTAACTGTAAACAGAAGTTAACAAGTTGCATGTCAGCGTGAGATCCTCATTCAAACACAAAGAAGAGTCAATTGAAGATCACTTATGTGAATACTATTTGGAATATATAAGGTAGTGAGTCGAAGTCAGTGAAGTGTAGTGAAGGAAGAAGTTTGCAGGAGACGAGCATACTAAGAAAAGGTTAGATCCAGGTTCTTTGAGAAAATCTGTGGGTTTCAAGAGGAAAATCACAGACGTCCATGGGATGAAATGAGGAAAATCATGGACCTATGGGGAAAAAGTGTTGAATATTAGGGATCTTAAACTTATATAAACCACAGGTTGAAGGTATGTGTTCTTGTGTATGTTAGGGTGTGTATTCTAAAGAAATCAAGAACATGTATGTCTTAGTGATTCATAATCATTTGAGTGGGAGATCTCTCTTGTGAATCTTGGTATGAGGTATGTGTGGTTCCAGTATTGATGAGATATTGATATCAGTAGCAACAACAAAAGTATCAGAAAAAATAGCAACAACAAGTTATCAATTACAGTAATAGAGGTAGTGACAGATTGGTCTACATTTATATTTCAGGGTGGTTGGATGGGGCAAGAAAAGGGGGATGTATCCTCCTTCTGGTTGGAGCCAATAAATTAGGGATTTGGTAATTCCTTTAGGTTGCATTCTGTAAAAAGGGGGATGGTTCCTCCTTCCAATTGTAGCTAGATAAATAGGAAGTTGGTTCTTCCAATGAATGTACTCTTGAAAAATAAGAAAAGCATTCTATGACTTTCTCCTGCATTGGGTTTCCACATAAAATTATGTTGTACTTTGTTTATGTTGTGTTTATGCATAAAATTATGGTGTTGATGATATATTGAATTCTATTGGAGGTTTTATATGGTGATTAAAAGTACTAATTATGATCATATTGATTCACCCCCAATCTCAGTATTCCAACAATTGGTATTAGAGAAGTTCCTTTAGGAAGTATTCTAACCACTGGAAGGAGATCATGGAATATGCTAAGATGGGAGCACCTGTGTTTGACAGTCCAAACTATACCTTCTGGAATAAAATGATGAAAACCTTTTTACAGAAACAGGGATTTGATGTATTGTATTGGTCATGGTTACTCAAAAAGGTATGGAAGTGAAACTCATGGTGTTATGACTCTGCCAGAAAATAAATATGGATATAATGCAAAGTCTATATTTAACTTTTCAATGAATGATATGCTAATAAAAACAGTGCAGTCTTCAGTTTCAAATGTGCAATTCAGAAGTAAAATACAATCTTTCGCTAAATGTGCTAAGCTAATGATAAAAATTCAAAGACAAAAATGCCAACCAATGCAAAATGCCTATTTTTTTATATTTTCAATATTCTAAAAAGAAAATTCATGGACTGATAAGAAACTTGACATATGAATTCTACTGTGTATAAAAGCAGTAACTCAAGTAGAATACCAGGCTTCCTGTCATCCCACATAATCTCAACAGACACTACAAAGACCTACGAAGGCTTAGCAATCTTTAAATCCTACCCAGCAGTCACTCAACCAAGAAAACAAGAAAGGGGAAGTGGTATACATGATTGTTCAGGAGAACAGAGCGTATATACGCTTCTTGTAGTGAGACAGCAAGTGTGTATATGTGACTGTCAAGGAAAAAGGGACATATATGATTTAAAACAAGGCTAGGAAAGGGTAAAAGGATGAAAACTCAGACTCAGAGTGAACAAGATCTGTCAAGCAGTGATATGACAAGAAACACAAAGGAAAAAGAGCAATGTAAGAAGAAAAAGTACTTCAACCCTTAGAAGGAAGATCTCTCCCCTATGGAGTCGTCATTTCTGTTACAAGGGAAAACTCTCTATGGACAAGAGTAAACCACAAAAAACAGATGTGACTACAGAAATCAACTCAATTCCAACATATACTATATAGACTAATGTGCGATACAATAGAGAGGCCTACCTCAATCCAATGTTTGATGATGTTCCACTGTTGAGCACTTTGACCCAAAGCTTTATACCTGCAATAAGTTCTCAACAAACAAGAGAAGCAAGTATATAGTGATGATATAAAAGGAGTTATCACATCAGATAGCATAATCCATTAATAGAAATTACAAACACTCCCATGGATAATAATCATATATTTGCAGATGCCAATAGGACGAGAAAGGAGTATTTCACAATAATTGATCAGCAGAAGTGTCAGCATTACAGACTTCCATGTCGACATAGTTCGAAACCAAGAAACCAACTTCCTTCCAACTGGGTCTTCACCACTTCAATCCTCCACCAAAGGCAAGCTCATGAGAAAGAGGCAAACAAGTCCTCTCAACAATAAGGGAAGATCTTGGGGGTTGAACACTGTGTTCATACTTGATGGAAAAAGGGATGCAAACTCAATATGGAGTAATTTATCCAGAGTAACTTTTCTCTCAGAGTTGAATGCTTTCTCTCCCTTTTTCGTAGTTTGAAATTGTGCTCTTATAGCCTCCAGAATGAAACTGCAGGGCCAAGTCGAAATTTTTCTAGTATATGGAAGGACAAGGATCATATATCTTCTGTCATGACATGTAAACCCAACCTTATTTTGTATTTTTTGTCACAAATCTTGATATACGCGAGCTACAATGGAGCATCAAGTGTATATGCATCTTGTATAACTGATAGGGAGTGTATATGTGGAAAAATGTATGTTTTAGCTCTAGATTCATCAAAAAAGGGATGATAAGTTTGCATAGGGAAATGGAAAAAGACCCTCTGTGCAAGATAGTAATGATGAGGCAAATCTTGCTATAACATTAATCATAGTTTCCTCTTTTTCCGATTTCTTTCAATCTCCATGCCCAAAATGAAATTTGAAGCACCAATATCCTTCATGTCAAATTTAGAGAACAACTGAGTTTTCACATCCTAGATAATCTCCTTGTTGTTTCCTATCAACAACATGTCATCCACATACAAGACCAAATAAATCAAATGATCACCAATTAATTTAAAATACACACAATGATCTTCTTTGCTTCTTGTGAAGCCAAGTCCCAGTATATAAGTATCAAATTTTTTATACCACATCCTTGGTGATTGTTTTAAACGATACAGGGACTTTTCTATCTTGCATACCATCTTCTTCTTTCCCTTCATAGCATAACCTTCTGGTTTCTTCATATAGATTTCTTCATCCAGATCCCCATGTAGGAATGTTGTCTTCACATCCATATATTATACATCAAAATCAAATGCAGCAGCAACAGATAACATAAATCTCATAGAGGTTAACTTGGCAACATCAGAAAAAATCTCACCAAAATCAATTCCCTCAACGTGGGAATAACCCTTTGCTACTAACCGAGCTTTGTATTTCTCTACTTTTCCTTCTACATTCAGCTTCTTTTTAAATACCCATTTCCTTCCAATGGGATTTCCTCCAATCGGCAACTCTGCTAGATCCCAAGCCTCATTCTTATCCAAAGATACCATTTCTTCGTCCATGGCCCTTTTCCAGAGATTTCCATCCTATGAATCCACTTCCTCCCTAAAAGTTCTAGGATCATCATCAGTAATAGACAAAGAAAAATTTGAATAGAAATCAGATGGATTATACCTTTCTGGTAGCCTTCTTTCTCAAAACGACCTCCTCAATACTGGAGTATGAGGATCTTCTTCTTTTGATTCATGTTCTTTTGTAGAGTCTGATTCATCATCCTTTAAATCAAACTCTATTTTCTCTGGTTCTTCCTTACTTGGTAGGAATTCTTGTTTAACAACATCCTTCATTTCTCTAAATACCACATCTTGTCTATACACTACCTTCTTAGTTTCTGGGTTCCAAAGATTATAACCTTTGAGACCATCTTTATATCCAATAAAGATACACTTTTCAGCCTTCTTATCTAGCTTACTCCTCTTTTCCTTTGGAACATGAACATATGCATCACATCCAAATACCTTGAGATGTGTGAGAGAAGGTTCCTTACCAGTCCATACCTCTTATGGAGTCTTTTCATCAAATGTTGATGAGGGTGATCTGTTGACCAGGTAACATGCAGTACCCACTGCCTCTACCCAGAATTATTTCCCTAACCTTGCAGAACTGAGCATGCACCTTTCTTTTTCCATCAGTGTCATGTTCATCCTTTCTACAACTCCATTCTGCTAAGGTGTATATGGATTAGTCTTCTACCTTGCTATACTGCACTTCTTACAGAATAATTCAAATTCATTCCTGTATAACTCTCTACCATTATTTGTCCTCAGCACCTTGATTATTTTCTCTATTTGATTCTCAACAAGAGCCTTAAACTCTTTAAACCTGTCAAAGACTTCAAATTTCTTACTGAGGAAATATATCCAAGTATTCCTTGAGAATTCATCTATAAATGAGACATAGTACATAGATATTCCCAATGATCGAACCAAAACAGTTCCAAAAACATCATTGTGAACTAGCTGTAAATTTCCTTCTGCCCTCGTTGCACCAGAAGGGGATATTATCATATTTTTCTTCCCATATAGACAATGTTCACAAAAATCAAAATCTAGAGATCAGTTAAACATACCTTCAACCATACCCTTACCGTGTAGTAGTCGAATACCCTTCTCTCTGATATGCCCTGGTCTTTGATGCCACAACATAACCTTTTCTCCAAAGACTGTAGGAGTTCTTTCTTCTTCAAATCCAATATTAGGAACAATGGAACTATTACACCCATCACTAATAGTGCTTCCTTTCATCTTATACAGAGTCCCAAAATGAACTCCCTTCAACAACACCATTGCTCCTCGAACCATCCTGCACGTTTCCTTTTCAAATATTGTTTTTACCCCTGCATCGTCAATTTTTCTTACAGAAATCAAATTTCTGGCCAAACTTGGGATGTGCAGAACACGAGATAGTGTTCTAATCCTTCCATCTATGAGCCTCAACTTGACTTTTCCTCTTCCTATGATTTTGGTTGTCGAATCATCACCTAAGAAAACATTACCTCCATCATACCTTTCATATTCGTAGAACCACTCCCTGTGGGGATTCATATGAAAGGATGCACCATAGTCAACCAACCATGCCTCATGATATGCATGTGTTCTTGAAGAATCCAAGTACACATCCCCTCCTTCTTCCTTGGAGGTCCTTTATTCTATAGAAGGAGATTCTTCAGATCCATACTTTTTCTCAACTTTGGATCTACACTGCTTCTTGTAGTGCCCTTCTTTTCCACATCTCCAACATACCTTTACAAAATTTCTGGGAGATTTAGATCTACCCTTAGACTTAGGTCTCCCACTTGAGAACTTAGATCTATTTCTTTCCTGGGAACGTCCTCTTGCAAATAATGCGTTTGTGCTATGTCCTTCCATATTCTTTTGTCTCATATCCTCCGACAACAAGGATGAGACCACTTCATCAAACTTCAAGGCATATGTATTACTACCTATGGACACAACCAGACTATCCTACAAGTCTAGTAAAGAACATAGTAAACTGATACATTTATCTTCATCTGAAATTTTAATCTTAATAGATATTAACTGACTTACCACAGTATTGAAGGCGTTCAAATCCTTTGCCAGAAAGTCTCTATCTCTCATCCTTAGGTTATAAAACTTCTTTCTCAGGAATATTTTATTTACTAGGGACTTATACTGATACAACTTGCCCAACTTTTCCCGTAAATCCTTGGTTGTAGCTTCCTGTGACACATTTAGTAATACTAAATTTGAGAGACATAGTCAGATTGTGCTCTTTGCCTTCTGATCCAACTTTTTCCAGTCATCTGTTGAAGTTCCTATAGGCGCAGTACCTGGATCTAATGCAATACACTAATCTTTTTCCACCAATAGATCTTCCATCTTCAGCTTCCACGGCTCAAAAATTTTCCCATTAAAATTATCGATCTCCATCTTCGAATTCCTTTCCATTACTTTTCACCTGAAAAATCAATGCCACAAATCTCCCACTGTAACAAGGCTTATCATAGTCCCAAGCCAAACCCTTGACCACAAAGTCATCCCCCTAAAGCCAACAAAGATCTGATACCAAATGTAGATTTTAACCTTGTACAATATTTAGTGCAAACATATTTTCAGTAAAAGAATAGAAAAGATACAATGGCAAATACAAACATTACACAGAGATTTTTCCCCTGGAAACCCAAACTGGGAAAACCAACATATTCTATATTCATTCATAGTCATACATTGTTTACAATACAATATACATATAGGAGCCAGTGGCATCCAAAACCCTAACCTAATGACCTGGATGAGTCAACAACCCTAATTCCTTAACCGGAAATAGAAAACCATCGACAAAAAACCATGTGTTGAAAAACCACCTAAATATGTGACACATTTCCCGAGGTAGAAAAAAAAATTTGGGGACGCTGCCCCGGAACCCCTGCTCGCCCAGCACAACACAGACACTACTACTCATGCAAAGAATATAACACATACCCAACAACACCATGCCACTTATTCCTACAAAGGTTGAATACGATGCCATCCAATTTTCCTCTCCTTCACTAGATGACCAACATTTGTTGGCATCTACTACTTATTTGTTACCATCCTAGTTATATTCCTTATTCTCTACTTTCGATTACATCCTATAGATTTTTCCATGAGATGAATCTATTATGGAAATGCTTAGTATCGAGGAGGCACCATGGGATGACAACCACATAGAGAAAGATATTTCCTCTATCTTTCCTAGTGATATTGTCGACTCCCCCCAATATCCCATACTCACTCAGGATACCATATCCGAGGGAAATTTGGGAAACATATCTTCCAGGATTACGGTCGACATATCCATTAATAAAGGTATTATGGAAAACATACAACTAGGTGCAAATTGTTCAGCTGAAGAAGTTGAAACTTATACTGGATTATTTAAACAATTTCATGGAATATTCACCTGGAGCTACAAATAAATGCCACAGATCAATCCATTGATCATTTTGCATGAAATCAAAACTTACCCAGAAGTTAAACCCGTGAGAAAGAAACTTTTCCCGGTTCATCCTAAGAAAACCATGACAATCAAGGCAGAAGTCGAAAAGCTATTGAAATTTGTTTTTATCTATCCCGTCCCTAAGACCAAATGGGTTTCCAACATTGTTCTAGGTACCAAGAAACAAGGGACAATTCCTGTTTATGTCTATTATCGAGATCTTAATAAGGATTGTCCCAAGGAAAATTACCCTACACCGTTTATCGACCAAATTATTGATAATTGTGCCGAAAGAATCATTTTCTCTTTTATGGATGGCTTCTCTGGATATAACCAGATCGAAATTTTACCAACTGATCAACACAAAACATCCTTCATCTACACATGGGGGACTTTCACTTATCAGAAATTAACTTTTGGCACTAAAAACACTGGAGCCACTTTTCAATGGGCCATGTCGTATGCATTCCACGACATCAAACATATCGTTGAAAATTATCTCAATGACTTTCCATCTCACTCGTCTCATCGAAGAGACCATATTGGTCACCTACAAGCCATCTTTATTCGATGTTGGTTTTACAACACATGTTTGAACCCAAATAAATGCATTTTCATTATTGAATCAGGGAGACTCTTCAAATTCATTGTCTTCAAAGATGGGATTAGGGTGGATCCCTTAAAATTCAAAGCCATTCTCTCTTTACCTCCTCCTAACAATCTTATCCAACAACAAATTTTGCAATGGAAGGCAAACTTTCTTCATCGTTTCATTTGCAATTATGCCAAAATCACTAAAGGATTCATGAGATAGCTGCAGAAAGACGCCCCTTTCATCTGGGATGCAACTACTCAGTGCTCATTTGATTCTCTTAAACATGCCTTAATGAACATACCTCTTCTACACCCACTGAATTATGTGAAATATTATATCCTTTATTTGGTTGCCTCTACTTCAACTATTGCTATGGTGTTAGTCCAAGAGGATGATAACGACACCGAACATGTGATCTATTATTTGAGTAAAATTCTATCAGGTCCCGAACTTCGGTATTCACATGTCAAAAAGTTGGCTTTGGCAGTAGTTATTTCCATCCATATATTTCACCACTATATTATGTTATTCACTACCAGGGTCATTTCAGACTCAAAACCCATGTACCACATCTTGACTCGTCAAGTAATTGGGGGAAAATATTTGAAATGGATCATCATTCTCCAAGAATTCGATATTGAGTTTTCCAAATCCAAGGCTAAGAAATCATTTTTTTTTGTAGAATTAATTTGCGATATTCTCCATACTAATGAGATTACTAATCCCATTGATTATCTTCTTGATGAATCCTTGTTCCTCATAAGTACATATGATCCATGGTACAAAGATATTCTTCTCTATCTCAAAACCCAATGCTTTCAACCTAGCATTTTATGTGATGAACGGCGTTGCATTAGACATCGTTCAAAGTGTTACCGTATAATTGGTAACACTTTGTACCATCGTGGCATTGATATTGTCTTACGACGTTTCTTAACCCATGAAGAGGTTGAACAAGTTTTAAATGACTATCACCTTGGAGCTTGTGGTGGTCATATTTCTGGGATGGCTACAACCCAAAAAAATTTACGCGTCCATTATTTTTGGCCTTCCATATTCAAAGATTTCATTGGGGCCATTAAAAATTTCCCACCCTATCAGATCTTTCAAAGCAGAGCACATACCCACCCATCTCCACTTCATCCCATTTTCGTCATCGACCCCTTTGAAAAATGGAGCATCAATTTTATGCAATGTAATCCTACCTCAGTCGAGGGGCATGGTTATATTATCATTTCCATTTATTATTTCAATAAATGGGATGGGGATATGCCTACCTTTCTTAACAATGGCCGCACTGCATCACTTTTTGTGTCTAACGACATCATTGCTCAATTCGGTGTCCCGCAAGATATTGTAACTGACCATGGATCCCATTTCCAGAACTAGATGATGGGTGAATTGCACACCAAGTTAGGTTTTCTCCATGAAAATTGATCCCCATACTTCCCTCAGGAAAATGGACAAGTTGAATCCATCAAAAAATTCTTGAAGACCATGCTTCAAGGCATGGTGGGAGTGAAAAAAACCTCTTTTCACTTGAATCTCTTCTCCGCACTCTGGTCTTATCGAACTTCAGTTAAAATTGCAATTGCATTACACCCTTCCAGTTGGTATACAAGATAGAATCGGTGCTACCGATCAAATGTGAGATCCCTTCATTGAAAATCACCACAAAACTCTTTCCCCATACTTCTGTCGAAGAGGAACAATTCTTATATCTAACCAAGTTGGATGAAACTTGTCATGATGCTACTCTCATCAACAAGACGTATCAAAAGCGCATAAAAAATCAATATGATAGGTCCATCGAAACTCGCACTTTCATATAAGGAGATCTAGTCCTAGTCTATGATCAAGATCATGAAAAGATGAAGGCTGGAAATTTAGAACCCATGTGGCAAGGGCCATAAATCATAAAATGTGTGTTATACAGAGGTACCTACAAGTTAGTAGACTATGATGGAATATCTCTCAGTGAGCCCCGAAATGGGATTTACCTCAAGATGTACTATGCATAGAATATCTCGCATGTGTTCTTTGTACATTATTGTACTATATACTTTTATCTAGGTGTGTCTTTTCTTTTGTGTGCACGAGTTTCGCCTCAGCTGCTTATACTTTTCTTTTTGTTTGAATGTGAAGATGACATCATCCTTTCCGATCTATTTTGTGTTTGTGGATGGCACTAGTCGACATACCCAGAACATTTATTCTGCATCTTGGTTCATCTACCACTCTAGCGAGTTAGTAAGTTTAGGAGGAATTTTCCTCGAATCTGCAACCAATAACGTTGTAGAGTATCATGTCGTCATCAGAATTTTAACTAAAGCCTCTTCTCTAGGTATATCTCAATTGATTTTGAACCTCGATTCTCAACTCGTGGTTCATCAACAAAATCGTGAGTATGTTGTTCGCAACACAACTTTACTACGTCTCCATATAAGGGTTCGCCATCTCCAAAGGTATTTTGAATTTCCTGAATACAGACACATATCGAGGGAACTAAACACCATTACAGATTCATTAGCGAATTACATGTTAGATTGGTATACTGCGCATAGATAAACACTTGAAACATAAATCATATGTATAGAAAACATCACATAAAACAAAAATACAACATAGGTAGCCACCGCAAAACTCGTTTATATATATAAGCTTCATAGCAAATGTTTTTGTCAAAATACATCATATAAAAGTATATAATGGTTTAAAGCTTGGGCCTTTATGCCCATAGAATCATCATAAAGACTACAAAATTATTGGGGACTCTACTTGTCCCCCTATATCACATTGTGCTTCGCATAGCACACTACCTCCCTTGCCACCCATCGTAGAAAATGATTGAGGCCTTCGAAGACCCCAACTATATGGCATTGAAGGTGTAGAGGCACATATCACCTCCTCAAGCGTGGAGCACCCATGGTCAAGACCCATAGGTTCCTCTTCACCTCCCAGAGTCCTCCCACTACGACATCATGCTTTTCTACCACCTATGCATCTCCATAACATGCTAATGTTGGAATATCTATTGGACGTGATGCACCTCTGTCTGCATGATGAAAACAAATGACTTATATCCCTCATTGTACAACCAAAAACATATAAAAATAAAAAAAAAATATGTTACAAGTTTATGATCTTTCATACTTGATGCATCCCACTGTATACCCTCAGGAAGTACCAAGTCCGCACTACCCCTGAAATCTACCTCATCATATGGGAAATCCCCGATCACCACCATTTGCCTCCTCCACCATGTGAACAAGTTGACAGTGAATCTAACATCTGAGGGATCATTCCCCAGCCTGGGAGAAATACTAGTCCACCTCTCCATGCGAGGCTCAATCACAGGGAGTGCTATCATTACAACATGTGGTTGCATCTGTGGAATCCACTCCAGAAAAAACGAGACCAAGAAAGAACCATATCCAAATTGTTTTTGTTTTCCAATTCTACATTTGGATATATGCTCTTTAACATTCCTCAAGAACCCTATGCTCCAGTTGAATAGCCTAAGTTCCAAGCATTGAATAGCATAAGAAATTTGGGATTTAGAAGTGAGATGGGCACTAGTGCTTCCCGCCAACTTAGTGATAGCAAATAGGATGGATCGAAGAGATAGATCCATAATGTATTTTATAACGATCCTTCCTCCTACCAACCGTGACTTTGGTATGCAGTATTTGGAAACATATGCCTTGGTCGGTCACAGAGTAGCTTGGTGTCTGGAAAAAAGTATGGGCTACCCTATCCTCAAGAGCCCCGTCAAAAACTATACATCATCCATATTGATCTCAATAATATGTTTTCATACTTGGAATGCTTTCTCACTGTCATCCCATAGACCAATCAAGTATTCAAGCAATAGCACTTCTTTCCTCATATTCTGAAGTATGAGGTACTTGACCAAGCTGCAATTTTGTAAGGCTGCCCTCACTTGAGGTTCTTGTAGAGAAGTGATTTCATCGAACTCGTGATCACGTTCTTTCCATTTAATCATGTTTACCTATGAATGAAACCTACAAATACATCAATTAATCATCATTAGCTAAGTTTTCAAAGGAAACAATTTCCTTTTTCTAGCCTAGAAATAAAATTAAAAAAAAAGTATCCTCCTAGTGATCCCTTAACAAAGAAACTAGAGCGCTAGTTCTCCCTCAACACACATACCAGGGATTTGAAATTGAGATCGGCGCTCCCCTCGATGCCTTCAGAGAGATTTGATCCAGTTCGATGCTCTAGGGATTCTAAAGGCACCTAAGCACAGGAAATAAAGGTTGAAATGAAATAAAAATACATGGAAAATAATGAGGAGGAGGAAGCAACCAACTTGATCCAGACGGTTTTGAAAACGGTCGCCCATAGCCCCCACAATAAACGCTCAAAAAATGATCCAAAAGACACAAAAACTCAAAGAGGAGAGGAGAATAGTAAAAACAAAGGTGAAAAATTGAATTTTTGACCTAATTTGATATTTGATATGTTCAAATTTGGTCATTTATCCTTATTATAAAGTTTATTTTATGGTTTTTTTTCATTTTTCAAGAAATTACTAATGTATTTTTCCCAGAACAACTTGTTTTTACAAGAATCTGAGCAGATTTTTTTGGATGACCTTGTAACACCAATGATCTTAGTCTGTGTTCCTTCTCGCGCTCATAA
The DNA here is from genome assembly GCA_009831015.1 of Picea engelmannii. Lineage (NCBI taxonomy): Eukaryota > Viridiplantae > Streptophyta > Pinopsida > Pinales > Pinaceae > Picea > Picea engelmannii. The sequence goes on from ML826281.1 coordinate 94,650, forward strand.
ATACACGAGAATGTAATCGAGTATACTTTTATCACTTTTTCAAACTTGTAAAGGTTATACAAAAAAGGAACCCCTTGGAGTCTCCTTTAAGCTCTTTATAGACTCTCTAAACATGAAAATATTGTCGAGCGATATTGCTTCCTTTCACACTTGTTAAAAGATTCGAAAGGGCGTCTTTTGAGTAATAGTTTACCTCATTTTATGACCTCGGGGACTAAAATTATGAAAAAAGGACAACCCTGGATTCACCTTTAAGTTACTTTTAGACTATATAAACATGAAAAAAAAATGAGTTTTTTTTCTCTGGACTCGCTAAACTACACATTGAAGGATCCATATGGAAATGAACCCTTACTTCTTCTAGTTTGTTAAATAAAGGAAGAGGAACTTACTGAAGGAGAGTTATATCGAGCAAGTGTTATCCTCTTCGAGCTCGTTAAACTAAAAAGAGGTACTCATCTATCTGGATGGGGGGAAAACTTGAAGGAAGTGGGTCACCCTTGAACACGACACTTGTTTTAACTTTCATACTGAACACTTGGATAATCTACTAAACCTATACACTGAACCAATCATATGGGTATTTCCACTCCTTTGACCCATCCAAAGAATGCCTCAGCACTCGTTGCATTATGTTTTGGTCCATTCTGCATTTATTCTGCCAAGTTTCATGTCGTGCCGCAGTGTTCAAGGGAAGTATCCACCTTGAGAGTCAACCATATACAAAATTACCAGTTTCCATACACGTGTCAGTCTGTGTTCATCTACTATATATTATCACTTTCTTGTGTCAGTTTTGTTTCGATGATATGGGATACATCAAGGCCCTCCTTCGATGAGTCTTTTTTTGTCGACTTCAACACACCATCCGGGAATTAGACTTAGAAACCAGTTAGTACCTTGGGACTTGCATGCCTCAATGGTAGGCCTCCTCGCTTCTGACAATAGGTTTACATCATTGACCTATGATCAGACAATTCCACGAATTTTCGACCTCATCTCACTTATTCACATTCACTGGACTGTATTGGGGTACCTTGGGAGTCATTGACATCATTGGTGATTTCCATCGCACTTGTTAACGATTTACCTTAATGACCAGTAATCAAGTGGTTTCTACCATGTTTGACATCAAATCATCTATTCACATGCCTAGATTCATACCACATCGGGATTGGGATGAAGACCCTAGGTTGAGCATTCACTTTTTTATTTGTTCCGCCTAGGTTGCAAAGAAAATCATTGAGCATGTTGATATATATGTTGTCACATAGATCCACATTGTATTGGTCTGTGGCTATGTTTTATCATCTTGTAGCTCCACTGTGTATTTTGTGTGGCTACGATCAGTACATGTCATAGAATTATGGATCCATGTTGTATCTCTAGTAGTCATACCCTTAGTCAGTATCGATCTGCAGTGTATTTATTGGTGGCCATACTTTGAGTCACTTGTAGTCCGATCATAGGTATGTCTCCCTCTAGAATGGAATACATATTAAAATTGTTTGATGGTTGTCTACAACATCTACTAGGTTCCCTGACTCCACACCCTTGCTTCGAAGAATCTACAAAGTGTTTCTTCCGATATCTTTCATTTTTTGACTTCACACTTTGGAGGGAAATCTTTTACACATCAAAATTCCTCACTTCAATAATGTTACATTCTCATTGTCGCAGGTGTTGTAAGTGTCACATTTTTGTTGCAAGTTCCGTAAGTGTTTCATTCTCATTCTGTAAGTGTCTCATTGTGAACGATACCATGAAAACACTTGACACAACCCCTAAAACATGTTAGAAGAAGAATCTCTATCATTAGACAGTCAAAACAAAGGTTTTTTTTATGAGAATTGGTCATCTTGAAAAATTTTGGAAAGATTGGAGATCTCCTTCTCATATACAAGGAGCGTTATATCTCTTTGTCTATCTAGCATGGAGCCTTGTAGCGCTTTGTTTCCCATTGTAAAGGAGCATTGAATTGGTTGAGAAAATCTTGGAATAAATCCATTTTTCTTCTAAGTACAGCTATGAATGGATCGAGTTGGTTTGGCTTGAATTTAACCCTTAGCCTTCATCTAAGGGATATATCATAACTATTGGAGCCATATCCTCAACTAATCCCAAATATAACCAAGGTGGTTGAGCCTCTCGAAGGCTATAAATGGAGGCATTCTCATGGTGAACAAGAGAGGAAAAAATATGAAAATAATTGTTATTTTGATCATGGATATTTCAAGCAAGGGTTGGACAAGAAGGACTTGGAGAGGTTTTTGCAACATCATATGAAGATTTTAAGTTTCCTTTTTAAAGTTCTCATAAATATACTTGGCCTATTTCCTTCTAGTATGTGTTTACATGTACTTGTCTATGTTTGTCTTAATCTTCATAGATAGATTGATTTTTTCTAATCCATTAGAGTAGGAGATAGTTTTTTGTATCTTGTTTTCCATTGCAAGTATTGTTCGGACCTTGCAAAATGGAGCAGCTTGGAAAAACTTTGAAAGTGAGGCACATCATACTCTTCCTCTTACTCTCTTTTTCGATGGATATAATTAATCTATAAGAATTCTAGTGTCCAAAGGTATTTTTTTGTCTTGGTAGAGGGGTCCATACTCCAAGGGAAGATTCACATGTCCGCAAGGGAATTATTCTGTAACACTAGGAAAACTAACTAAAATTAATGTAGAATGGAGAAGCACCTTTGAATTTTGGTAGCATATACCTGTAAGATATGGCTCTTCCTCCTTCATATTCAATATTAGCCTTCTTTATATAGATCCTTGGAAGATATTTGGGAAAGATTCTAGATCTTATAGAAACTAATGGAAACTTGAATTATGTGTGTTCCAAGGATCATCCAATGAAGAACAAACTCATCCATTGTTTTCTCTTTGAAACTGTGTGAATCTAGAATGTTACAGAGGGTGTTGTGGGTTTCACTATAGATGACTAGTGACATATTGTGAGTTGTCATATAGAAGACTAGAAAAATGCCATGGGTTGTTTGTGTATGAATAGAGACACCCTTCAAAATTGATTGAATAATGAGATGAAGGATATGTTCCAGCTATCATCTTCTATTTTGTTCCTTCTGACAATGTAGGTTGGAAATCAAGGCTATAAAAACCCCCCATCATTCTAGTCCCCCTCATCTCATAGCCAACAATGTATTTTTATTTATAACTTTAATTTACATCAATTACATTCCTTGGTCCTTGGGCATACTATTTGGATCATATCCTAATTCACATATTTACATTACATTGCATTCAAGGATCAAAACTGGGTTGTTGCAGGAATCATGGTTTTTTCCCTATTTCCACATCTCTAAACCAAACCCCTTTGAATTTGGCTGAAATCCCAACTGGGAATCTTCGTGCTTGATTTTTTAACTCCCTATAAAAATTCCATCCTTATCTGGGTCCCGGTGATTGAGCACCACCTAGATCTTTAAAAACCACTAATTTGCATTTTTACAGAATTGGAGAAGAATTCACTCATGGCCCTCACTAAAAATTTTGTATCCTTCATCACTACAAACATACCCTTTAATTTTATTTTTATTCTAATATTTCTACTCTTGTTATGGCCAAAACAAGTTTTCGACTCCAATTTTTTTTTTTTAATCTTTGTCCATCTTTCTCATTTCCTTTCTCTTGTTCCCTTCTCCTATTCTTCCCATTTTCTTTCTCTTATCTTCTCCTCTTTTCTTTTTTCCTTCCTCGGTCGTAAAAAAAAATCCCTTCATCAATGGTTGGCAAAATCCTTGTATCGGCTATCATCAAAATCTTCAATCAAAGATTATTGAAATCCTTTGTATTGATGATCGGAAAAAAAAAATTCTATTGGTGATGAATGAAAAAATATCCTTCAACAGTTGAGGAATAAGTATCTTCCGATAGTTTGGGGAAAAGTACCTTTTGATGGTCGAGGAAAAAGTCTCTTTTGACAATCTTAGAAAAATGCCACTTTTTCAGCAATCTCTGAAAGGCTCCATTGGGGAGTGGTGATTTTTGAAAATCTCCATCAGTAATATTAACTTTTCTTCACATCGTTGAACTCATTTAACATAGAATTTCTTGTCCAAATCCACATTGGATATATACCATTGATCTCAAGGTCAATGTGATCTCAACCATTGATTTTTTAAACTTAAACGAACTCTGAACTCTTCTATAGTGATCGAGGATTTTCTTTTTCGATGAGCTAAAGTTTTTTTCCCACTTTGCTAAATTTCGTCGAATTCCTAATTTTTTCAGTGAATCAAGGAATTGTCTTTAGCGAACTTAGAAGTTTTAAATTGATCCAAGATGAATCTTGGTCGTTCATATTAATATCCAAGTGATCTAGGTTGTTGATTCTTCAAATTCCACAGTCACCATGAAAACATGAAATTTGACCTCCCAGACTAATTTTTAACTCGACAACTTGTAGATTGATGTCATTAATCATATCTTCAACCATTCTAAGTGCAACATCGACCTAAATTTTCTTAGAAATTTGAGGATTCCACTCTGATTTTACAATTTTTGAGAAAGATCAAACTATGCAACAACAAATTTACCAAATTTGCACTGGTATTTGGCCCATATGGGCTTGGTGTTGAACCAAAAGTTCTGATACCACTTTGTAACATCCCCAAATACCTCACTAAGGAACACTAGCATAAAATTCTACTCTAATATTGAGTTGTAACATACCCAACTCCCACGGTGGGGCCATGATACTACTAAATCGACTTTCATATAAATTCAAATGTGGAAATATGCATAGCATGACATATAGGCTCATGAAACTTTCTTGAATAATTAAAAATGTGAATGGAAATGATTATGCATGCACAATAACATTCATATATATAAAATACATAGTAAATGCAACATTCTATCATAGCATTATAACTATAAATGATGCATTGATCAAACACTTATATTTTAAAACATTTTACAAATGTAGCAATAGACAAAGCACATTCCTCCCAACTATAGGCTATGTTGCACCAATTATCTCTACAAAAATCCACCCCTGAGTTGGGGATATGAATCCACAAGGATGGAGAATCTCCAATGGTTGGCTAAAGTCCATTATAACAATTCAAATACCCACTACAATATAGTGACACGAATCCTACATCAATTCCAATTGCCCAAATATCCTTCCTATCGTCATGCATAACACAAGGGATGACATTTCATTCTCTGCACCACAGTCCCTCAGACAATATCCATCCCCTCCAAGGATCCATCACAAACCATCTATGAATATCTCCACTGGGGGCTCCAGGAAATCCGAGTGTAATAAGAGTACTCAAATAGTGTTTACAAATGTTCTTCAACATTTGTAAACATGAATCACTCGCAAGCATACCAACCTCATTCTCGGCACAATTACTAGATTCAAAAAGCTATCTTCAATACCCACTATGGTTGGCCACTCTTTCCCAACACCCAGCTCTGGTTTTCCTCTCCTCTTGTTCAACTATAAAATATTATTTTCTTCCACTTGAATTTCCTCTTCTCCCATGCTTTCTTGACTCTTACTTTTCTCCCAATGATGATTACATTCAACCCATGTTGTCATACCTAAGTGGTTTGACTTCCTCACCTAACCTCTTACATCAATTCAATGATTGAGTGTTAAATAAGTCAAAGGGTTAAATGGATAAATGAAAAATTGATTAATGACGATGGCTTAAGACTCAAGGCATATGAAAACACCTCAAAACCATCATTAATCCCTCTCTCTTATGGAGTCATATCCCCCATTACTTTGGTCCTTACCCGCCTATAGACGACCATGTATTCCATTTTATTATTTTCAAAGTACAATGTTTGTGTATTACATCGCTTGGGCCGTGTCTATTCATAATATTTACAAATATACAAAGCAACAACTAGGATCGAAACAAGGGTGTTACATCAACAAAGGATCTTAACCAACTTAGTAATATTTTTTATTTTTATATAAAAAATTTATTTATGGTGAAGTGTTTTTGTTGCTATAATGTTATAAGGATGAGGGATGATGTTGGTCATCAACCCTCTCCTCCCACGCATGCTCTATGGCATATCAAATAACAAAAATAATGAGTTGGTGATATTCATAGAACCATATTTTAAAAATATAAGAAATTTTAGTAATGAGAAAAAAACGATAGTATTCGTAACACCATTTTTCTAAAATTTAACATATTGAATACATAAAAATCACAATGATATTTGTAACACCATTTTTTCGATTTAAGAATATGTTTCAAGGACCATTTACCATTATTAAGTTCTTTTAGTCCTAAAGTTATCATTTTGGGACAATGAGTATTCTAATGTGGACAATTACATTTCAGGTGATGGTTGAAATTACTAGTGGATTCATTATCTTAAGTAAAAATCACGGTAAAAATGTTGACTAAAATGGTTATATCCTTAACATCATGATATCTATGATTAAAATCTTGTTTCAAAATGCTCCAACTTATAATTGATATGGTTGTGAATGAGCAATAAACTTGAAATGTTTGGAAAAACAACCTAAAAACCACCTCCTCTCTTTATAACCTATTTGAATGGAGATCAAGAAAAGATTGTATATATTCCTTCGTATAGACACAACCATCTTCAAATAATTTTAGTAATTTATCTAAATTGTAATTAAGCAAATTGTGAATATTTAGGTTTAAGCCAAGGGAACAATTAAACTACATTTAAATAGTTTCATTTTAGTGAAAAAAAAGAGAGTGATAAACCATTATGACTTTCAAAAGAAAAGGAAAAATAAAATGCAAAAAAGAATTAGGAGGTAATAGTTTCATTTTAGTGAAAAAAAAGAGAGTGATAAACCATTATGACTTTCAAAAGAAAAGGAAAAATAAAGTGAAAAAAAGAGCTAGGAGGTACAACTAATTTATAAGGAATAATGGAGAAAAAGATATTTTCAAATTCCCTAAACCAATCATTGAATTAGAATCAAGTAATGAAAGTCATACTATGCATCAACCAAATGTTAGGGTTTAGGGAGCGAAGATATGTTCAAATCCATTAAATCAACCACTGAATTAAGATCACCTAATGAAAATCATATTATGCATCAACCAAATGATAAGATTATCTTAAGGTGGATCGTTGAATGAAATAACCTTAATGAGACAATAATTCTACGTCTCTTAGTTCTACTCAATACACTCTGTATGCATATAAAAGTCCTATGTAATTTCATTTTTAAATTAATTATATATGTCAATCTTACGCACCAACTTGTTTTTTTTTCCATAAGTAATCATTGAATATAAGGAAAAATGATTACTTAATCAAAACTTTAAGTAAACCATTAAAGAGAGAACGCAAAATATAAAATGACCTTGAGTTTCAATAATCAATGATTGAAATCTTTATGTATCATCCTTACATCATTCAACATAAGGATGACATCATGTTTTAATAAGATTATTTTCAACTATATAAATAAAATATAAATAATAATCAATGATTGAAATCTTTATGCATCATCCTTACATCATTCAACATAAGGATGACAACATGTTTTAATAAGATTATTTTCAACTATATAAATAAAATATAAATAAAAGTATTATAAAAACACAAAAAAATAATATTAAAAGCATTATTATATATATATATATATATATATATATATTGTAATAAAAATTGAAAAATAAAAGCAAGTTAAGATATTATAAAGAGGTGGTTAACTATAATTTAGAAAATCAAAAGTATTTCTTACTTATAACTAGGGCAAAAAAGAAAATCAACATTGTTAAAATATGAATCAATTCTCATAAGCTAGCTATGTAACAATTCCCAATTCCTAAAACATCACCAAGGGATTGCAAGAATCTGTCATCTTTGTGACAATCAGAGGATTCAAGATGAAAAACACTTTCTCCTATAGTGCCCTATGCATATCCAAATTAGATCACAATTTCAAAATATTTGTCACAATATCTACCTTCCTAACCAAGTTTCTCTAGTTTTTTTTAGCATAAAAATAAGTTTCTAAAGAATTCTCTTACCTTTTTTAAGATTCAATAGACCAATTCTAATTTCAATAGAGGTTAATCATCATCCTCCTCACTAACAATACAATAAAAAACTTACATAAAAATATAATCTGCGTAAACAAACCATATTCCAAATAAACATTGAACATTTTATTTTTAAAAACTATTTGATTTTTATCTTATTAATATTTTAAAACCATATTCCAAATAAACATTGAACATTTTATTTTTAAAAACTACCTGATTTTTATCTTAATTAATATTTTTTTTTTAAAAGTGATTTTTTTTTCCATTTGGTTCAGTTTTCTTCATGAAGACCTTAAGTCGAAAAGCCTTCCTGCCGTGATATTTTTGAGCCCGTGTACACATAAAAAATTTATGGGAGCTCTAATGTAATGTGTTATGAATGAAATGTGAATTTCGTGTCTGTACACGTTCTATATTTTGTTGTATACATATAGCTCAGTTTTTCTTCTCTACTAGAAGACGCTAGAATATTGACGAGTAAACTATGAAATCTTGAAATTGTGCTTTCAAAAACAAGCATGTTGTTTGTTTTAAATCGAGGATTGTCGGTGAAAAAAATTTATATTTGAAACAAGAAATGTCTTATAATAACTTTTAAATGATACATGACGTCATCTATATTTTATATGACATCAGAAAATTTCAAGATGTAAGACATGGCTTATAACTACTTTTCAACGATGATGACGTCACTTATACGCGTAACGATGATGATGACGTCACTTTCTTTTTTATGACATTAGAATTTTTCCATTAATAGGTTTTAGTGGTGTTGATGTTTCCTTTAGCTTCTAGTTCTAATATTTTGATTTTTCAGTATTGGTAAATAATATTTTATTTGAAAATGTGTATTTTAATCATTATTATCACAACAGAATAGTTGTGTAACACTAAACTGATTTGAAGATTTATGATACATCATATTTTGAAAATAAAAAATAACATATTTTAGAAGATTTATTTAATAAAGGTATATTTTACAATTATATATATAATAAAATTAA
>ML826282.1:42743-53043 GCA_009831015.1 Picea engelmannii
CATTGATGTTGGTGAAAACACTTTCCTTGTAAAGAACGAGTGTTAGATTTTGGGGTTACCGTGAAAGTGTTTACACCATGATTGGGGGTGCTTCTTATGATGTGGAGGGCATGGTGTGATTCCTACCCTATATTAGAGAACATGCACATTAAATATAGTTTAATCATGGATTTATGAACCTTAAATTGATGCTCATTTGGCATGCTTCCCTAGGAGGTTGGTATCCTATGTGCAATGGTGGCATTCTTCATGAGGTGCACATGGAAGGCTTGATTGTTTTCTTAGGAAGTGAACATATATGACAGGAGGAGCATTGGGGCATCTAGGAGGAGGGTTCTTACCCCTAGGGAGGATGTGACCACTTGGTTTCTTACATGGGGAATTTTACATGACTTGAGAAATCTTGGATTGAGGACTATTCTTGTAGGTGTGGTAGATGTAGAGGAGCATGTGGCTTAAGCAATAAGGTTTGGAGCACTAGATAACTTTGGATGAGAGCATTGATCTACCTTATCTTATGGATCACTCAACTTGGGACCCTTGCTTGATGGACATTCTTACTTGGAGATTGATATGTGTCACCTTAGATTTGGATCGCTCCACGTGTGGACTTAGCTAATGATTAGTTAGGCCAATTGAAGTAGTTGATTTTGGACCTTGTCCACTTTACTATAGTCAACCTCCCTCACCTATTATATATAAAGGGAGGAGATATTTTCTAGTTGTATTATCTTGTCTTAGATCATGAGAGAGTTCATTAGATCATTTGTGTATTAAAGATGAAATTTCCTTAAGTCTTTGTATTGATCTTAGTGGAAGGGAAGAAGGCATTAGGGTTTATGTGAAGAAAAACCTAAACGAGACTTTAAGTGATAGGGTTTGAGTCCTTGTGTGAGAATGACCTAGGGTTTGTGGCAAAGAAATTCTAGATTATACTTAGAGCACTTTGCTTGGAGAGCTTGTGTGAGGAAATCTTAGTGAAATATCAAGGGTGGGCTTATTAGTGTTGATGCTAGATTGTCGTGGATCCTTTAATGTGGCTAGAAAGCTTGGTGGGATGTCTGGCTAAACCTTTGTATCATAGGTTAAGGTTTATTATTGATGGTGGATGCTTTGGCTAGGATTTGGAGGCATCGAAAAGTCATAGTTCATGATAAATATTACCGCATATGATGCATGAGGAATAATATCATGTTTGAAGACGCTATTCATCAAGCTATGTTATTGAAGATTTTTGGTTCTAGATTTTGATAATCATCTTTTGAGGCATCATCACATAGATTAGAGGCATGCCACATCATCAAAGTGTGGATTGGGATGAATGTATTTCATTTTGGCTCACATTTTACTTCACATTGCCTCATCACATAGATTGAAGGGCTTGTTTGGTAGGTTGTTTGAGGAGACATACCTCCTTTGACCACTTGCATGCTTATCTTAAGGAGTTCTTAGTGTATGGGTGGGTATTTTGACAGTTGGTTGCATTCACACTTGTACTTGCACACATTTGGAGAGAAACACCCATAAACTAAGGGGTTATGAGGTGGTTTAGCACATGGTTTGAGGGTTTCCACACATATTTTGAGGATTTATTTACCATTGTTGCACATGTTCCTAGAGAACTCTCCTTTTGGCCCTTGCATTAAGGTGGTTTGATTTCTTTACACATGGAACTATGAATTTTTCACATATTCTGAGATTATCCATCCTTGAGGAGGTTTTTTTAATAACCATTGAACATTCTTGCACATTGTTCTAGGATATCTTCATTAGATCAAATTTTTAAGGAGTTTTTTAGTGCCCTAGATTTTGAACATATATCTTTTGACAAGGTGCCCAAATTGTAGATCAGTGTCAATAGATGTAGAATGGTGGTGGAATTTCATAATTGTGGTCATAGAAATTATGATAGGTATTGAGGGAGTTATTTATGGTGCAAATTTTCCACCTTAAACCCTCAGTGCATTTGGCCTTGTTTTTCTAGGAATGCCCCACCTCTTTTTCTTAAGCATTTTTTCTAATTGGGAAGAATAAGTTAATAAATTCCCATGGCAAATAATTCCCTACACATGGGGCTTAAATGTTGCATGTATTAAGGATTTTTTAGGAGGGGAATTTGCATGAGAGAAGGATAAGTGGCACCTCAATCCTTCACATGGGGTAAAAAAAAACCTATTTCAGAAGGACACTTTGCCTAGGAGGATGAGATGTAGCATCAATCATTCACTCAAGCACTTGATCTAGCATATTTTATTATTTCTTAGAGTGACTTGCCTTGAAGGCTCATAATGTAATATTTTAATTATTTTTGTTGGATAGAATAGTGGATCTAGAAACCACTAAAATATTATTTTATTTGTAAGAGAGATTGAGCTATATCTCTATACAAAGAGAAGTTATCTCCATTGTTGGGAATGGTTGGATTAATGTGAGACCTCATATGAGCCTAGTTGAATATCTATTGGGAGAGTAAAGTTTAAAGGCTTCATTTTATAATGTGAGGTTCATCATTTCATCCATATTTTTGTTTGATTATTGCTAGAAATTCATCCAAATTCCACTGCAAAAAGGGCTTCATATTAAGGGTAAAAAATTTAATTTAAAGAGGGGATTTGGTTGAGGTGTTTCCTATCCATTTCCCTTGCTAATTTTTACTATCAAGCTATATAATTTGTTTCTATCATTTCAATGAAAGGTAGGGTAGATTTCTATTTTGTAGTACAATCACCCCTTTGTTGACATGCATGTGTATTAAGGAGCGGTGTTATAAGGGCCCTCTAAGTAACTTTTTGTAAGTTGGAAATAGCATTCATATGTTGATTTTAACATGTTGCAACAACATTGTAATTCTATCTCCATTCATAATTTCAAACCCTCTAAAGGTTCTCTCATTAATCCATTTCCCCTAATTAGATAGACACCGGTCTTAGTCCTCCATCCCATTCTATTTCTAAAAAAAAATCATATTTTACTTAGAGAAACCACCCTTGTATTGGATAATATTCAACCTAAAGGAATTTAAGGAGTTACCATGGTGACATTAGGTAACACTTCTACATTGCCCCTAGGTTTCACTTGTATTTTAGGGCTTTTCTACTTAAAGTGAAGCTTTGGGAGGAAACGATAAGCTTGAAATACTATCTTGTGTTAAGGTTTAAGATAATATTAGGTTTCTTTTCAATTTGCTAGATAACCATATCATAGATAGGATCACTAAGAGAAACACAATCACAAGATACACAACATTTATCCTGGGAAACCCTCATGGGGAAGAAAACCCAACAAAAACTTCCGTAATATAGATAGTCAATACAATGCCAAGACAATAAAACAAACACTAGATAATATCCTCTACTAAGAAATGTGTTTCTCTCTCTTCCTTCTTCCAGCAACCGACAACTGCAGCTTCCTTCAAACTTGCGCACTAGATGAGTGAGCTGAGTGAGTGAACAAATGAGGCGTTGGCTTCCTTTATTTATAAAAACTGTCAAGTGTTGAAAAGGTGTCTCTTCGATGGGCAGGGCCAAATTGTCTTTCTGAGTGGTTAAAACCACTTTAATTGCCTGGGGGGCGACTTCTCAATTTGCATAATACAATTAGGGTTTGACCAATCCGCAAAATAGGATTTGGTCAATTACAATACCTGACATGATCAATCCACAAAAGGGGATTGATCTAATGAATAATAAAACAATAATAAATAGAATACTCTTTGCAGTTACAATATTTAAACACTCCTCCTTAACAATAAGGGTATTCTATAACATCATTAGGAGAGGGAGAGAGAGAGGGCAACAACATCAACAACATATGGAACATTGACTGACATATCTATAAATCATCGGAAGTTTTTATCATCATCAATATCATCATTCATAGCAGGGCGTTGGAATGGCATCATCCTTTGCATCAACATGGATTAGTATAACACTAATACATCATCATCAATAACAACACGAAGTTGATACAACATCAACAACAACAATATCACAACACAAAGGCTAGAGCATCATCAACAACAACAACATCATAGCACGAAGGCTGGAGTATCATCAACATCAACACTAGGCTAGAAATATTCAGCATGAAGTTGGCATCTCAACAACATCATCACAAGGATGGAAATATTCAGCATGAGGATGGCATCTCAACAACATCAGCACAAAGATGGAAATCTTCATCACTAGGTTGGCATCACAGCACGAGGTTGGCATCACAACAACATCAGCACGAAGCTGGAAATCTTTAGCACTAGACTGACATCATAGCACAAGGTTGGCATCACAACAACATCAACACTAAGCTGGAAATCTTCAGCACTAGGCTGGCATCACAACAAAATCAACATGAAGATGAAAATATTCAACACTAGGTTGGCATCACAACAACATCAACATGAAGCTGGAAATATTCATCACTAGGATGGCATCACAACAACATTAGCACGAAGCTGGAAATATTCATCACTAGGTTGGCATCATAGCACGAGGCTGGCATCACAACACTACTCCCCCTTTCGAGGGAGTTCCTTTCGGACTACACCAAGATTATCTCGAAAGTGCTCAAACTTTACACGAGATAGAGGCTTGACTAACACAACTGCAACCTATTCATCTTTGCCAACACATTAGAGTTTTATAGATCTTCTCTACATCATATCACAAGTGAAGTGATATCGGATATCTATGTGCTTCGACTCATCATGGAACACATGGTTCTCCATCATATTTATACAACTTGGTTATCACATAGAATCACAGTGGCTTCCATCTCCAGATTAAATAGATCTATCAACAACATCCGAAGCCATATGGATTCACAACTGGAGGAACATGCAGGAATGTATTCTGCTTCTTTCCTGTTGAGAGAAATACTTGATTTCTTCCTACTCTGCCATGAAGTCATGGTTGACCTCAGACTAAAACAGCATCCTAAAGTTCTCTTTCTATCAGAAACACTTCCATCTCAATCTAAATCGGAGTATCCACTCAGTCTGAAGTCATGATCTCTAGTATAACAAAGACCAAAATCCAACGTACCCTTAAGGTATCCCATCACATGTTTTGCATCATCAAGGTGAACACGTCTGTGCTCTACCAGATACTGACTCAAGGTGTTCACAGCAAAACATATATCTGAATTGGTGTTCGTCGGATCCAATGATTTGTCTATACAGCGTAGCATCAACCAATTCTGAATATGTGTCAACCAGGAGCTTCAAATTTTTTTTCATGGGTGTATTCATGGATTTTCACTCCAACATATCAAATCTCTTCAGTATTTCAACTGCATACTTCCCTTGGTTAAGGAAGATCTTCTCTGGGCTCTACCAAACTTCAAGACCTAAGAGATAAAGCATTAGGTCTTTCATCAAACTTTGTAGTGAGATTCTTCTGCAATATGTGATGTGTTTTCCTTCATATTATCAAGAATACATCATCTACATATAGTAGTAACATCATTGGTTCATTATTCATAACCTTGAGATAAAGGTTAGAATCAAATTTACTCTTGGTAAAGCCCAAGCTCGTCGGGAAACTGTCAATTTTCCATACCAAATTCTAGGAGCTTTCTTCAACACGTACATAGCTTCCTTCACCCGGTAGACATGAGTCTTTCTATCTTCAATCTTCAAATAAAATTTTCTCATTACATTGTACCAATCTGGTACACTTGCTTAGTTGCAACTCAATTTGCACAATCATGTGCTAGCTCTATGTGCTCTCTGCAAATCACTATCTATCTCATTGTCTAAGAGTATGTCCTCTCCTCTTTCTGCAACTATTCCTTCTGGAACTGGGACTCTACACCTGCAGTTGCTCTGAGGCTGAGAATGATTGCTTCATTTTCACTGTGGCTGCTGAAATTTGTGAGTAACTCCTCTTATTCTATCACGGCAAAAAATTCATATAAAACTGAGAGTGGCTCAATAACTGGTATTGAAGGTAGCTATTCTTATTTCATGGAGGTAACTCTATCTTTCATTGTATTCATGTATCCATGACCCAACTAATGTAATGCACCAACTGTCACTCAATTTTAAATATGGGGATTTCTCCCCTTGCATCTCATACTATATATGTATCATGGTTGTTTTGGTTGTCTTCATAAATATTGGAACTATTTCTTCAATTATAGGAGTAAGTTTCTCGTCATAGTCTTCTCCCTCTTGTTGGGAGAATCCTCTAGACACACATCAGGCTTTGTACATCTGCAACATGCTTGATCTGTATAGATCAATCTTGGAAGTCAGTATTGATTTCTCTTCTAGTCTCGTGGAAGAATCCATATCCTAGTCTTTATGACTGGCTTCCTTCTCTGTTACTGAAACAAGTGAAGCTTCCCAGGAGATTTCATATCTCCTAGAAGTTTCTGAAGCTACGATATAGTCTTCTCACGGGATCTGTCTCCCAGTCCTGGAAGTTGTCTCTTCATTTGATCCTTTCCGAGATCAAGAGTACTCTCGATTCTTCTAAGTCTACAAGGACTTCATCATCTCTTATGGGGTATACTTGGTGTTGAATACCAAGTATAAATATGAAAAGTTGATTTAGACTTCAAGTGAATTCTTTTTCCTGTCAAGGTGGCTTCATTATCCTTTGAACAAGTCTACTGTGAGTCCGTGTTCTAATGTTCGGTCATCTTTGGAGCCTTCTGCTCCTTACAATCAATCTTCATATAAGATACTATGGATCTCAATAGATAGCTTCTTCTTCATCTTCTTTGGTACATGAATGTATATGGTTATGTACATAGTCTGCTTTATGTCTCATCTAATATGTTGCCTTCTGCAACCTTCACTATAGCTTCCTCAGGGTTATCACCTATGACCTGAAACAAGGTCACCAAAATAGCAAGGAAGAATAATACTCTTTTGATAATAGTAAATAAAACAATAGCACGAATAATCGTCACAGTAGCTCCTTTAGAGCTTTCATTTGTGACCTCTCTGAAACAAGGATCAAAATTAAGAAATACAATACGAAATGAGATGAATACTCTTCTAGTGTTGTGATCAAACATTCATCCAAGGTAACCTGGAATCAACACAAGAAGTTTCTCCTAGAGGAGATGTTAGTTGTATCTGGTAAATGATTACATTAAGCATTTATCTCAATATGCTCACATGCTACCAAGGATAATGCTTTTCAAATATTGCTACCTCAACTATAGTGTTTACTTGTAATGGGGTAGTTATCAACTTGTCATGTGCAACTTTGAATCTTATCAACTTAATTAATCAAACCTAGAACCTGGAGTCTTGTCCTCAAGAATGAGCATGTGTTGTTTTTATTCCAAGTGTCCTTCACTCAAGATGACAAGTGCTTTCTTCAACAAGTCCTCTGTACTAAGACAATATGTTATCTTGACACAAAGTTGGGTTAGAGAATAAATTATATGATCTCAACTTTAATCCATCTAATACCTTGACTTTAATTTTGACCAAAGGTTAGTATGATGGTCATAGCTTCAACATGCAACCTAGATCAAAATAATGTCATAACAAATAGATGCATATATAAATAATCAAACCCGGGTTTCATTATTCCTATGAATGTGTTGGATCTTGAGATCCTTCCGGATCTATGGCAAGAGATCCCTTCTCCTGCAAATACCCTTTAAAGATTAACAATTTAAACATATGTGAGTACATACTTCTAATAGAAATTGCAGGTAGTGGCACCATCTGGTAGCAGCGGTAATAATTACCAACCCCTTTTAAAACTTCAAGGGTGACTTTAATTTTGACCAAAGGTTAGTATGATGGTCATAGCTTCAACATGCAACCTAGATCAAAATAATGTCATAACAAATAGATGCATATATAAATAATCAAATCCGGGTTTCATTATTCCTCTGAATGTGTTGGATCTTGAGATCCTTCCGGATCTATGGCAAGAGATCCCTTCTCCTACAAATACCCTTTAAAGATTAACAATTTAAACATATGTGAGTACATACTTCTAATAGAGATTGCAGGTAGTGGCACCATCTGGTAGCAGCGGTAATAATTACCAACCCCTTTTAAAACTTCAAGGGTGACTGCAACTGGTACTGTAGTTGATACTTCAATTGATACTGCAACTGCAACTTATGGTTTTATGAGGAAATTCTAATCCAGGGGCTAGATGCGTTGAGCTGAGGCGAGTAAGTTGGTGCAGTCAGATTTCTAAAAATCCAAATTTTACCCCTTGAAACTGAGCTTGCGAAAATATGGACTTGTACTTCTGGTACTAGTTCTAGTTTCCTAGTTTTCTGGTTCTTCTGGTTTTTTGGTTTTATGGTACTTCTGGTTTTCTGGTACTGGTGAAAACTAGGGTTTCACTTTCTGAGGGTTCTATCCACTGAAAAGGTGAGCTCAAGATGCCAAAAGATTCACTAGGGTAGGGTGCACTTTTCTAGATGGGTTTTAGGCAAAAATTCATCTCCAACAAAAAGCCCTAATTTCTTGTACGGCAACAGTGATGTTTTTCTTTATCCAGTGAAAGATGCTCTCTTCAGCTTAGATTTGATTCCATGTTAAGATTTAAGCTAATATTAGGTTTCTTTTCAATTTACTAGATAACCATAACATATATAGGATCACTAAGAGAAACACAATCACAAGATACACAACATTTATCCTGGGAAACCCTCATGGGGAAGAAAACCCAACAAAAACTTCCTTAATATAGATAGCCAATACAATGCCAAGACAATAAACCAAAAAACTAGAGAATATCCTCTACTAAGCAATGCGCCTCTCTCTCTTCCTTCTTCCAACAACCGACAATTGCAGCTTCCTTCAAACTTGTGCACTAGATGAGTGAACTGAGTGAGTGAACAAATGAGGTAATGGCTTCCTTTATTTATACAAACTAGCATGTGCTGAAAAGGTGTCTCTTCGTTGGGCAGGACCGGCTTGTCTTTCTGAGTGGTTAAAACCAATTTAATTGCCTGGGGGTCGACTTCTCAATTTGCATAATACAATTAGGGTTTGACCAATCCGCAAAAGGGGATTTGGTCAATTACAATACTCAACATGATCAATCCAGAAAAGGGGATTGATCTAATCAATAATAAATAGAATACTCTTTGCAGTAACAATATTTCAATATCTTGTACCATCTTTTGATAAGTGTTGGTATGTACTTGTAACTTCATTCTTATGTACATATGGAGTGTACTTTTTTTTCCAAACTTTGTGTACTTTCATATATGATTTTCAACTTATATTCTAATGGTGAATTAGTAGTTTCTAGGGTTTTTTGGTATGTTGATTTAGAATGAATAGTTAGCATATCTTTTTGAGTGATTTTACATTTAGTATATAAAAGCCAAGAGGGCATATTTTTGGTTGTAATAAATCTGATGTTAATAAGTAATTGTCAGATCTATTATATGTTGGGATTTATGTCTTAAGGGCTAGAAACATAGTTCCCTTGAAGTGCAATTGTTAAATGCTTGTTTTATTGGGATATATTGTGTTCATGGTTGGACAAAAATGAAAAATATATTGTTTTAATTTATATTTCAGATTCATACCTAAGGTTGAAAGTTCACAAGAAATAGATCTGGGGAACCTCAAGGTTGAGGTGAAATTTCTGATTTTGCATTGACTAGTGATTCGTGAAATTTCTACATTGATTATTAAAGTTTATTATGAATATTTGATGCAAATTGAGTATTGACATTAGGCTATCTCATCTATTAAATGATCGATTTTGATTATTAGGATGATGATTCAAAATTAGTGTGACAATGTTTATGGTTGTCTCATTTGGAAGCTCAAAAATGTTGGCATGGGCATTGCTTGAAAATAGTGTAAAATATGGATGGATTGATTATGTTTTTGGCTGTAACAAATGATATTAATTGGATTTAGTCAAATTAGGGACTTTTAATTAGTATTTATGGATGATCTCCTTAACTTTGGATTGTTGGTTCTAAATCTTAGCATATAGATGATCATCTTGGTTGTGGATTACAAATACTTGTTTGTTGATGATTCCCTTTATTGAGGATTATGATTTGTGAATTATGAATATTGGTACTTGATTGATAAACTATGGGAAAGAGGATAGTGTGCTCATATTCTAGGATGGTGTGCTCATATTGGAGTTGATTATTAATTTGTTTGGATGTTTGGTTGTTTGTCACGACAATTGGTGAAGGTATACCACCTTGAATGTGGTTGTTGCTAATTGTTGATTATGATGACACTTAAATTTGGAAGACATATTGGGAATGATTATTGCCAAGTATTATCCTTGGTTGCTCTATTGGAAGTATGATCTTGGCTTAATTTGGATTATTGGCG
>ML826282.1:55582-67247 GCA_009831015.1 Picea engelmannii
AACCCAAATTAAATCCACAATTATATCAATGGAAAATCAATTACAAATCCCTTAAACACATTAGTTAATGTAAAAGTCATGATGGAAAATTAGATAAAATCAACAAATTAAAATTGAATATCAATGATCATGTTTTAGAATCATTATTAAAAGTCTCAACTATATGGCATGATGTGAACATAATTCTAGGTAAGCAGCCTTTTTAAAGCTATGTAGAATTCCATGAATTTAAATTTCTTCAAGTCTCTCTATTAAATAACACATTTGACTCAAGTCCATTTCAATATTCCCAAAAAAAAAACATAAACTTGGTAATGTATTCTTATATATCATTAATCCAACCATACTTTACATAATTGATGTCATTATTGGCAAAGTAATCTAGTGAGCCTCTTCTAATGAGCCTTAAGTGGCAATGCACAACTGAAACCATCATATTTTGTAATCCATGTTTCTCCTATCACTACCTCAACTTCTAGTTTAATCAAGTCCAAAATCTAAATAGCGATGTCAAACACTTTGGAGGTTGGCAAGCAAGGTAAAAGTTGAAGTTAACTAAAATTTAAACATAAATTCAACCTCATCCCTCCTTAAATTTATAATATGCAAGAATCTAGAGAGGAAACCTTTCAAGTTGAAAACTAAAGAAATATGAGCACATCATTGCAATTGGCCAACAAGATATGTCGATTCACCACATCAAAAAAATCAAACTAAGATAATTCAAAAATGACAATCATACAAGGAATGCCATTGAAATTAGAAAATTATTTTAAAACAATCTACATCATCTCCAAAATCCTACATTATGTATTATTATCTTTGGGAATAGATATATCCATATGTGAGTGTTTGTTGGTAAATCTTTCATTTTGTGTAAGTGGCCTAACACTTGAGCTCAAACCATCCTTAAATCACAGTGCTCAAATGGCACCACTATGTTGCCTTGTTTGACCCATGGAAGAAGAAAGCAATAAAAAATATGGTATTCCATCTAGGGATTTGGCTAATGTGAAGGTAGCTATGAATATTTTTAGATTTACCATAAGCCGCATGTGAATCCAATGGAGAAGGGGCCCTTATTTTTTGAAAATCTTGAATTCTTCTTTTAGTCCAATTAAAAAATGAACCTCTGATTTTAAGACCTTAGACGTCACATAAAATTCATTGAAGGCTTATGCATTGGCTCAATACAAGATAATTATAGTGGAGAACACTAATATTGTTAATTGTATTGTAGGTTTCAACTTTTTTCTATGGATTTGTTCATCAAGATGTGGTTATGTTGATTGTCTTGTTGTCCTTTTGTCTTCTTCATGCAAGTTTGTTTTTTTCTCGTGGATTTCTACCCACATTTTTTTCTAGCTTAAGGATCATATTGGAGCTCCTCTTGTCTCATCCCTCTCATGGTTCCCCCCACCCCCATGTTTCCATCTCTTCTAATTGAACATTTGTAAGTGTGCCAACATCTCTGCTAGAGTGTGATTTTCATTGACTCAATGAGTCACTATGTTTATGCTAGGTTTATGAGTGAAGGTCTAGGCTACCTCTAATGTTGTCATGTAATGGTTGATGCATGTTGGTCTATAGTATATGCAAAGTATCCCTCTCCGACAAATCCCCCACAATCAATAGGGCATTTCTTTCTTGAGAAAGTTGTTTCTTAGAAGATTTCCCTAGGTTAGGAGTTTTGACCTAGTTTTTTTACAGAGAACATAGGTTGGTTTGTCATTTCAACGGATTATAACCCAGAGTTTCAAACCTCCACAAGTGGATTCTTAGTTTTAAAATCCACTTATGTATAAGGAATCCTTCATTTATCCTTCTATCATGAATTTTTTAGTGTGGTGTTTCAATCCACAAAAGTTCTTTTGGGCCTTGATTCATAGGTCAAGTTAGGTTAAGCATGAATCCCTGGTCCCATTTATTTGATCCCTCTAACGTATTATCTCCAACCTCAATGTGGATAAGGATCCCTAATCTACCTTTTTATTTTTGGAGCTTTGATTCTTTAGTTGTTATAAGTAAAGTTTTATATTTTTATTTATCCGTCCTAGAAACCAGCGACAAATCTATCACAACTTATGCTAGGATGTGTGTCAAAATAGACGGAAAATGCATTACAATAAGGGATCAAAGATGAAGTTCGAGGCGGGGTCTAGAAGCTAAAATTGGATTAGGAACATGTGGCCTTCACAAGCCATTTGTGCTTTGAAGACAACCATCTCGCAACCACTTGTCCTAAGCAAAAGGTCGGAAATGAAGTCTATTAGGAAATCTCACAGAAAGAATAGATGTCACCCCACTTGGTGAAAAGGAGAAGATAAAAAACATTACTTGATAGAAATGGAGGATTCCACAAAGAAGGAATCTACAAAAGTCAATTCAAAAACAAAATTTCCTCTTTAAGAGGAACACAAAATGAAAGAGGAAGTCGAAAATGATTAGGAACCTCCTCTTTGGGTAGCTTACAAGGACGTCCTCAGCAAATAGGTTACATCAATGTGAGAAAGCAGAAAGAAATAAAGGAACCCTTCCCAAGGATATCCTTCAGAAAGTTAAGATTCATCCTCTCCAAGTTCTTCCAGTTCTGGTTTACTTGAGAAGTTCAGTGCGAATAAAGTATATTGTGCTAACAATTTTAGGATGTTGGATGGTCCAAGGAAAGCAAAAGAATTGAGATCGGGTAAAATATTCAAAGTAATATTATAAATCTATTTGCACAAATTTTAATGTTTAATGAAATTCTCTGAACAAGGTCTTACATTTTTTTTGTTTTGATGAAAATTGACCCAAGGGGAAGGTCTTACACTTTTTTTTTATGAAAAATGACCCAAGGGGAATAGTTGGCACTACATACATGTTGTTGGACATGTAATCCTTCATGGATGTGTTACTTGTAACAGATTGTAAATATGAATAGTCGTAGGTGATAGGAAACGTCTTCAGTTATAGAATACTAAGAGTCATTTATTGTGTATATATTCACCTATCTAGTTAATGCAAAGACATCAATGTGGAGTTATTTTTTCTACCCACTCCTGGTCTGACAATGGTATCAGAGCCTAGCCCAACTCCATGAATAGATTCCCTAGTGTTCTAAAAATCCTATGTTGACATGTCTGTCTCTCTGCCTTCTGCACCTTGATTTATTCATTGACTTCATTATCTGTTATTCTGCCTGGTGCACTGATAGATTCTCGACCTCTATAGGTATCGCTCCATTCTCTCCACATGTCCCTAAACCTAACGACTACTCTCACCAGTCGCTCCATTCTCTGGAATGAGCTAAACCCTAATTTCGCTCTCGCTCATGGTGTTTGTGTCTCCATTCACACGAATTCTAGTTCTAATTCGCACGACTTATGGTTCCTCTCAAACTCACACCCACAAAGGTATTCCCATTCTCGACTACACTATAAGCGCATCGCTGCACACTTTTGGGGTATACTATGTAATATATTTTGGGTTGTTCCTTACCATGTAAAGAAGTGGAGACAATTCCCTAGTCGGGCTTCTCATGGTATCGTTATATGGTCAGAGTCTCTGGTGCTCTTATTTGGCCCTCGTTTGCAACACATGGTGACCCTCTCGGCCCTTTGGCTTGCTCCATGGGACATGCCACAACATCCAAATTCTCTTGAAGAATAGGTTATTTCCTAATGACAGAATCCTAACCAAATTTTCTTGCTAGGAAATCGTTTTATGAGCTACTGTGAGAGACAACAATATTGTGTTTACTAAAGTTGTGTCTCACATTTTTGGATTGTTTTGCCATGTTTTTTGTTATTGTGATAAAAACTCCAATAAAATTAGTAAACACTCAGTTTATTGTATCGCTTCCTTATTTTTCATCCATCATCAATTTTTGTAAGCGGTCCTACTGCTTCGACCTGGAATCTTCCCATGCCCTTCTTGGTTCCATTGTTTATTTCCTTGGTGCAGTAGCAAGATAATTATAATTTTATTTATGGAGAAGCTTCATTATATTTGCTAACATCTGTAAAGACAGTAGAAAACGATGCATTCTCTCATATCCATTGTCAGTGTGGTGCTAACCGGAAAGGAGAATGACAAAGAATGGTATAGGAAGATCAAGAGCACACTGATCTTCAATGACCTGTGGAAAGGGATATGTGAAGCAAAAGAAGTCCCTCAAAGCAACAAAACCATTGAAGAAGATGCAAAAACAAAAGAAGAAGAAGTGGAATCTAAAGAAGAAACCTTTGTGTTAAAGATGAAGAGTAGCAGACCTTGTAGAAAACCGGTCATATTGACCATGGACAAAGAACATAAAATATGGGAAGACAAAGACCAGAAGGCATATGCAGTGATCTTCGCAACAGTAAATGAGGTGAGTCGTCATATTGCTTCCATTAGTGATTCCTATGGCGCCTTGAAAAGATTGAATGAATTGTACGACACACATTCTGAGCTTGAACTCATACAACTAATGTTGAAACTCTTCAACCTAGAGTTGAAGAATGATGACCCTATGGCTTTGACTTCAGAAATCACAGCCATAATGCATGACATTGAAGCCATTGGAGCAAAGATTGACCTCCCTCTCACGGCCTTCATTAAGGACCTCTACCCTACATATTCTCACTACCTTGAATTGGTGCAAGCAAGTAATCAGATGAAATCCACGATATTTCAAAAACTGATAAAGAAAGTTGTAGATCATAAGGAAGCCTTTGAAGAGAAGCCAACTCCTTCAACTAGCGAAACTATTTACCTTGCTCATAAAGAAAAGAGTAAACAACATGATTCTTCCATAGGAGAAAGCAACAGAAGAGGATGTGGACGTGGAAGAAAGAGTTTTAGAGGCAGGGGGGAATGTTGGACATGTAATCCTTCATGGATGCGTTACTTGTAACATATTGTAAATATGAATAGTCGTAGGTGATAGGAAACGTCTTCAGTTATATAAGACTAAGTCATTTATTGTGTATATATTCACCTATCTAGTTAATGGAAAGACATTAACGTGGAGTTATCTTTTTTGCCCACTCTTGGCCTGACACAACCAAGGTGATAGATCCAATCTCATTTGTACCTGGTGCAAAAAGAATGGGTCACATAAAACAGATGATTGCAAAGTTCCATGGGACAAGATCAAAGAAGATAGAAAGAATAAGAAAGAGGACAAAGGTAAACCTACAGAACGAGCAAAAGGYAATCCACCTTAATCTACCCATTACATTGTTGCTCACTGCAATATAAGGGTAATAGAGGATTTATTTAACACTGCATATGGTCCTTGGAAAGATACATGGCTTCTTGRCACATACACAACCTCTCATATGACATTTCGAAAAGACTTTTTTGAATACTTCAATGACAATGTAGATGGCATAGTGTATTTTGCAGASAAGTCCAGCCTCAAACCCTCGRGAATAGGCACCATCAAACTTAAGTTGTTTGGACTCCTGGATTTTCTTTTGCACAATGTACTCTATCTTCCTRAGCTGAAAAGGAGCTTGCTATCCTTTGTGCTCATCAGACAACAAGGCCACTATGTTCACGTGATCGATGGCAAAGTTGAAGTACGAAAGGATTCAGATAACATGCTTGTTATGACCAAAATGGAAGACGGAAGATTGTTGAAGTTGAATGGAACATCTACCCATACACACAATGTTGCATACCTCTCTGATCACGGTGAAGGTATAATGTCATCTAGTGTTTTGTGGCATGCTAGATTTGGTCATATCAATTATGACAGTGTTCATTTAATTGGAAAGAATGGTATTTCTGGTCTTCCTACCATTCCTATAAAATTAAAACAATGTGATGCTTGTATTCTTGGAAAGCATAGCAAACAACCTTTCCTTGATTCTACTTCTAGAGCATGTAGAAGACTTGAACTGGTTCATTTTGATTTATGTGACCCTATGCATGTTCCTTATGCAAATGGAAATAAATATATAATGTCTTTTATTGTTGATTACACCAGGTTGTGTTGGGTATACTTGTTGAAAGAAAAATCACAAGATTTTGAAACATTTAAAAAATTTCATGTATGGATTCAAAATGAAACTCAGTTTCGTATTGGCTCTCTTCGCATTGATAACGAAATAGAATATACATCTGATGAATTTCAAAGTTATTTTCGCCAACATAGGATCAAACATCAAACAACAGTTCCATGCAATCCTCAACAAAATGGTGTAGTTGAACGAATGAACAAGACACTCCTAAATATGGTTTGTTCCATGATGTTTTTCAAGAATGTTAAATTGATTTTGTGGGCTGATGCAATTATTCTCTGTGCAGTTTATGTCAAAAACATGTGTTCATCTCATGCTATCAAAAACAAGACTCCTTATGAAATGTGGTATGGCCACATTCCTTCGATCGGATATCTCAAAGTCTTTGGTTCCACCTACTATGCCTTGATTCCTAAGGAGCAAATAAGCAAGCTTGATGCAAGGTGTCGAAAGTGTATCTTCTTGTTGTACTCAAATACCACCAAGGGGTATCGTCTTTACAATGAGACAAACAAAAAGTTCATCATTTCTAGAGATGTGATCTTTCTTTAATCCTCCAAGAAAGAAGAAATTGTTGAGAGGCAGCTTGATCATCTAGACAAATTCACTCATGTAAATACATATCATGAATTTGATGATGAGATTCCACATCTTGAAGGGGGGATTCCCTATCTTGGGTCAATCTCTAGAATCTCCTTTTGTAGCACCATCTCCTCCACATGAAGAAGTTCTTGCCACTTCATCTAAACCTAAAGTTCAGTTGGATGATGTGATCGAAAAGATTGAAAAGTTGAGACTTGATAAGAACTCAACACTATCTCAATTAGTGGAGGAACCTAGACCATCTCAGAAAGGTCCACCAAAATGGCTCACAAAAACACTTAAAAGTATTCATCCTGATGAGATTGGAAAGACAAGAACCAGATTGTCCTTAAAACAATATGGAGGTAATGTATATAATTCAAACTCATGTGACGTAGAAGTTATGGATGTTTCATATGATTGTCAGTTGAATTTATCTACTAACCATGAACCAACTTCATTTAAAGAAGTTGTTTCTTATGATAAATGGAAAGAAGCCATGCAGAAGAAATATGATACTCTCATCAAGAATGGAACATGAAAGTTGGTGGATCATCCATATGGAACCAAGTTGATTGGTTGCATGTGTGTATTCAAGAATAAGTACAGATTAGATGGCTCACTTGAAAAGCACAAAGCAAGGTTCATGGCAAAAGGATTTGTACAAAAAGAAGGTATTGATTATGAGGAGACTTTTGCCCCCAAGGAAAAATAAGCTACTATCTACACTCTATTTTCCATGGCAGCACAAAATGGATGGAAAATTCATCAAATAGATGTGAAAACTACTTTCTCGAATGGAGACTTGAAAGATAATGTATTCATGTCTCAACCAGAAGGCTTTGTTGTGAAGGGACAAGAACATAAAGTATACAAGCTCATCAAATCCTTGAATGGCTTGAAACAAACACTACGAGCATGGTATGAAAAGTTAATCAAGCATCTTCTGAAATTGAATTTCAAGCATTTTAATCTTAATGATGCAACTTTTTTTGTTAAGAAAGTTGGAAAAACAGTGGTATATCTTGTATTATATGTAGATGATATGTTCATAACAAGGAACAATGAGAACTACATTGCATCCATAAAGAGTTGAAGAAAGGCTTCGAGATGACAGATTTGGGACATCTTCACTACTATTTGGGCATTGAAATGATACAGAATCCAAAGTACATATTCATCTCCCAAAAAAAGTACATTCGAGAACTTTTGAACAAGTTTGGCATGGTTGAGTGCAATCTTGTTTCTACTCCAATGGAACAAAATTTGAAACTCACATCAAAAGAAGGGAATGAATTTGAAGATGCAACCAAGTATAGACAGCTTGTGGGAAGTCTCATCTATCTTACTACCACCAGACCAAACATTTCATTTGTTGTTAGGATTCTTTCCAAGTTCATGCAGAAGCCTTATGAAGGACATTGGTCTACTGCAAAAAGAGTTGTGAAATACTTGAAAGGAACTCAAGATTTTGGACTCAGATACTCTAAAGTAGATGACTTCAATTTAATCGAATAGTTTGATTCAGACTTTGATGGAGATAAGGAAAATGGAGTATCAACTTCAAGCTATCTTATGAGTCTTGGATCAGTGGTTGTCTCCTTGAAATCACGCAAACAATCAATTCCAATTGATTCCACAACAGAGATAGAATATGTGATAGTTGCAGAAGTGACAAAAGAGATTATGTGGCTCGGGAAAATACTTGAAGATTTGCAGGAGAAACAAGTGAATTCTACTCCTCTCCTAGTTGACAATACTTTTGCAATCAAGTTGACCAAGAATCTCATATTTCGTGATCGAACCAAGCACATCAATACAAAGTATCACTTGATTCGATACCATGTAGAGACCAAGACTATTCACTTAAGACATTGTTCCACAAATGAGCAAATTGCAGACATCTTCACCAAATCGCTTGGAAGAGAAAAAATTGAAAAGTTCAAAATGATGTTTGGACACACACCCCCCCTTCGGATTAAGGGGGAAATGTTGGATATGTAATCCTTCATGGATGCATTACTTGTAACATATTGTAAATATGAATAGTCGTAGGTGATAGGAAACATCTTCAGTTATAGAAGACTAAGAGCCACTTATTGTGTATATATTCACCTATTTAGTTAATGCAAAGATATCATCCCAAAGTTATCTTTTCTGCTCACCCCTGACTTGACACATGTAACTCCTTTCTTTTATCTTTAATGAAAAAATGGTTTTGTTCTTGTTTAGAAAAATGTTATTGATATTGATATTGATGTAGACTTGAGGAAATTATTAACATTATAAAATGTGTCATTTTTCACTTAAGCACAAGGGTGGGTCAACTTATTTCTGAGTTTGACCTTTGTCAAATATAAATAAAATCATTGTCAAATATAAATAAAATCAAACAGCAATTCGAAATCTGTATTTTTATACTTATAAATAGTAGTGTTTTCTTTAATTGAATACTTAGTTAAAGAGATAAATTACATAAATGCAAGAAACTCTCTTTCAATTTAGCAAATGGAAAAAACATGAAAATTATATATTACTTAAATTCAAAAAATGAACTTTCATGTTAATGATTAATATATTGATGTGTAGTTAATATAAAAAAAATTGAAACGTGATCATAAAATTGATAAAAAGAAACACTAAAAAACAACAATTTTGAAGTTTGAAAACATATTATTAAAACATTTTTTCCCATTTATAGAGAATCATAAATGAAATCTTTCCAGCTGTGTAATTTCATGATAAAAAATTTCATTAAATTGGTAATATTGTGAAATATATTATGTGCAATTTAAATTCCAGATTAAAAGCATCAATGCCCCCACTTTATATTTTAAAAAGAAAATTAAAGTTCAGTCTCTTTACTGTGGAAAACATTCCACTTTCAATTTACAAGTCTTTATACTTGAGTTAAAATGAACTTCAAGTACCCCAATATTATGTAGACATTTGATTGTAGACTTTATAATTGAGTTAAAAAAATTAATTTCAAATTCATTTGATTGTCAGATGTTGACCTTCCAAGCTGACCTTACCAAGCAAAAGTGAAACACGGATGCTTAATAAATATGGAGTTACATTTGTCTTTATATTAAGTTAAGAATTAAATTCAAACACCCTCCTCTTGTGTAAATGTGTAAATATTTTGATTCTCATGGATGCCTAATAAACATGGAATTATATGTCTTTATATTTAAAAATATACTTCAAATACCCCACTATTACGTAGATATTTTGATTCTCCTAATAAACATGGAATTATATGTCTTTATATTTAAAAATATACTTCAAATACCCCACTATTACGTAGATATTTTGATTCTCATTATAGACAATGGATCTGGACCTCCCACGTCATTGTAAGAACATGGATACCTAATAAACATGCAGTTGCGTTCGAACCTTGTGGGTTACCAGCTCAAAATCAAAACCTTGTGGGTTACCAGGTCAAAATCAAAATCACATAAAAAAGGAAAGAATGAAACATGTTATTTTAGGTCAAATCACACTACTAGGTATGTCAAATTAAAATTCAGCGGTAGGATCACAGAATAGTGATTTTGTACATTACTGCTAATATTTACTTATGTAAACACTCATCTTAAAAGCATTTTTAGCAGAGCCTGCCAACACCAAATGGCTAACAAAAGAAAGATTGTAAATGTCTTGCTTCAATCAAGAAGACAAATACAAACCAATCAAGCTGTCAGGGAATATATGATTGAACTCTAAACAAGACAAAACAACTACCGGACATCCCAAATCACTGAGAACATGGACACCTAATAAACATGAAGATTCATTTGAGCCTCGAGGGTTACCAGCTCAAAACAAAATCATATATAAAAGGAAAGAATGAAACATAAAGTTATTTTAGGTCAAATCTCACACTACTTGGTATCTCAAATTAAAATTCAGTGGTAGGATCAAAGAGTAGTCATTTTGTACATTACTGCTAATATTCACTTTAGTGTAAACACTCATTTTAAACCATATTTAGCGGAGCCTGCCAACACCATATGGTTAACAATATAAAGATTGTAAATGTTGTTTCAATCATGAGACAAATACAAACCAATCAAGCTGTCAGGGAAGATGTGATTGAACTAAACAAGACAAAATAACTACCCTAAGAGAAAAGGAGATAACCTTCCATTCACCATGCTCAAGAGAGAAGCTCCTTTTTGCTACTGAAAGGGATACCCTGTACAAATTCAGGTTATCCCTTTTTGCCTACTGAAAGTCAACAAGTACAGATATGGAGATAGCTCATACCAATAAGAAGCTCACCGAGAAGATTTTATCCATGGTCCTCTTGAGCTAAATGCCAGGCCTTCTGTCCATGTGTAGTCATTTCTCTTTAGCCAATCTATTTATGGATGATCCTCTCTCTACACTCTCCACGCCTTCTTTATTTTCCAGAGCATTACCTTTTCCCATAGATTCTATACTCTAAATAGATTCTCGAGATTGGATATCTTTTGGTGCTCCACTCCTTCCACTTTCTAAATCATAGAACGGCCCATTTCCCCTCGCTGTCATGTTCCTATTTTCTACCACCTGTGCCCTGTCCATTGTAAAATATGGACGATCATCTGGATGCACATCCTGAGATGTCATCTGCTGTGCATCCTGACCAATATTTTCCAGCTCATTCACATGTTCACCAGTGAGAAATTGAAAGTATGCATAAGGTCCCACAGCTGCAAATAGTACAGTTAATTTTGAGAAATGGATAAGCAAAGGCATAAACCACCAAGCTAATAACATCATCTGAGTATCCCAAACTGCACTACATCGAGGCAGATAAAACTAATTAACTAATCGGTCATAAAGGCAAGTATGTTTACACATGGCGAAAATTGTAAGATTTATGATACTTTCCTCCAAGCCTGAAGTATTTCTTTGATCACAATAAGTCTGGTACATTAAAAGTTTCCATTTGATCTGCAACTAACCAATTAGCTTATAGAGCATTCAAGCTATTTACAGGATTGTCCGTGCTTACAACTCAAACACAAGAATTTTCAATTTGCTTCAAAAAGAATTTCATCAATTTCCTCGGAAAGAATCATGAGTCCTGATATTTG